>JASAND010003851.1:0-46439 GCA_030248195.1 Trissonchulus latispiculum
CGACGGCGCAAGATTTTTCGCGAAAGGCCTTCCGTAGCTCAAAACTTATAAAGCAATCCATTAAAGTTTGCGTCTGAATATGAAAAGAAAGTTTTTTGGCGAGTTTCGAAATATTGTTGAAAAAAATATAATTGGAAGCAATATTCAAAACGCAAGAACCGAACACAGAAAAACTTTAATGAAGGTTTTGAATTGTGAAAAATATAATTAGCAAATGCAAATTAGCATTTTTACAGACAATTTATCTGGAGGGGGTAAATTTAATTGTAAGCTTCTTCGGAGAAATTTGCTATTTTCCAAACGAGCATGAGCAAAACACTGATTTCAACAGCGCTGACTTCAGAGCAGGGACGCAGTGCTCTGCGCAAGGGTTTCAACAGTGTGAAGCCGGCGCATTAGACGTGTTGCTCTGCGCAAGGGTTCTAATAGTGTTGACCCCTCGCGCAGGGAAGTGGTTCTCCCTCGCGAGGGTTCCAAAAGTGCTGAACCCCACGCAGATATCTTCTGCGCAGCGCTTCGTTCTGCGAGGGGTAAAAAATTTGCTGCGCACTGCGTGGGTGTTTTGGACTCTGGCCTATACACGTATAGGACCACTATGGGCACTGCCCATGTGTGCTGACAATCACTTATTCAGGTGCTCTACTAGTGAAATTTGTCGAGTAAGGCTGTACATTTGTTGCCTTTAACTCCAAAGAACAAATTGACTAGTGATGTAGTACATCACGAAATTTTCAGGGATGCAATATGTCCTTAAATAAACTACTTTACTGGGGTCTTATCTCGATTGCCCCCCGACCACTCAAAATCCTTAAAACTTGACTAAAATGAGCTGAAATTTGACGCATGGATATCTTTCCGACCACGTTGAGCTTCAATATTGCAGAAATTTTTCGAATTCACGAAATTCGATTCGCAAGGGGGACCATGGGAAACAGAAACTTTTTTCCTCTTCGATTTGGCTGAAAAGTTGCATATAGGGGTTTTCTGGTTCTCTGACAACGAATCTGAAGACCGGTCTTTCGATTTAGCTTTTTATTGGTTCAGTATAAACTTATATTTTTAGCTTTTACAGCTTTACTATACTTCAGCTCCGACTACATACAATACACTCACACCAACACTAAATTTCAACTCATTTCGTCAAGTTTTAAAAAATTTGAATGGTGGGGGTAAACAAGACAAAACTCAAGCGCGTTTCATCCGCGTAAAAGCATCTAGTCTTGAATCCCTTTTCAGCCTATAGGTAAGTTCCTAAATTGAGTCTCGATCACAAACACAAGCACAAGAACACGGTCTACGTTCATACTGTAAAAACGAACTCTCACTAGCAGAAGAAACAGAACCAGAATAATTTTTTTAAAGTTTGACTTAGCCTTATGCCTGGCTTCGTTTAGAGTTCGTTAGAACTTTGCTGCTGAAAATAAAAGGCGAGAAATACGACCGGGTCTTGGGGAGACTAATTTTTTGTCCTTTGTTATCAAGCCTATCAAGATGAAAACGTTAGTCCTGGGTAGCAATTAGTAAATAATGCAAGTCTTCAATTTAAAACTTGTGGTCCTCAAAAGTGAGCTTCCTTCAAAATACCCTTTTTTCAGCTCCGCGGACAAACGGTTTGGCAGAATCTGAAACTTTCTATGTCGGAACACTTGTCACCACGAAAATGGGTGTTCCACACTGCCTATCGTTGTTACATACATACTTTAACAATAGACGTGAATCGTTGACTTTGGAGTAGGGAGCATTGACTTGATACCTTGGAGTATACTTGGAGTAGGGAGTATTGACTTGATAAACGAGGTAGCCTCTAGCCCCACCCAGCTCAGGCATAAAAAATTATAAACTTTAATAGGGTTATGCGTTGGCAAAAGCCTCGAAGAGTTTGTGCCATTAGGCTATTTGCTAAAAACGCAATCTTACGAGATTATCTATAGGTAATGTCCAGAAAAGGTAAAAAATTTGATTTAGGTTGCTGACCGAAAACTTACATGTAGGACTAGATAAAAATTTCCTCCAGTATGAAATCATTAAAGGTTTTCAATCTGAACACTATTTCATTCAACACACTCTTCAACAAAGCAAAAGCTCAGGTACTCTCAGAAAATCACTGCTTACCCCGTACAGTCATTGCTTTAAAGCTATTTTATTGGACATAGCGTTCGAACGTGTAGGGGTCCATGTTAGAAAACCAGAGCTCGGAACGCGCTTTTCTAACACGGTGTTCAATTGGAATACACGCTTTTATTTAGCTACACATAAGTTTACTGTGCACGCATTAAAACTAAGACTGCTTGCTGAATTTTATTGTCAGCTGCATACAGAAATTGCTGTTTAGACGAGTACGTGCCTAAAGTGTGTAAATGAATTCTGTACACAGTCCCAAGTGGAAAGCAGACGTGCGCAGGGAGGAGGAAGTTCTTCGGAGGGGCGAACCGGTGGCCGAAGGCTGCCGAAACACTTTTTTGGTTTTTGCCCAAATTCGGGGGGTGGGAGTGAGGGATCCTGAGGGGGCAGATCTGAGTCTGGAGGGGGGAGTGCGAAAGCCACTCCCAACCCCTCCAAGCACATGTATGGTGGCAAGAAGCTTACTTTCCTTTTCCCATGCTTGACATATGTAGTCATTCTTATTTTTCTACCTATGAACGATGGGATAGCTTTGCAACAAAAGGAACTTGTCTTGTTTTTCAGTACCCATTGCCGGCTACCTATTGCTAGATCAATTTAATGATTTTCGGATTTCTTAATCAAATCGTCTAGACTTTAGATTAGTGCTCATTTCAAACAATTAATGACAGAGATGTTCCTCGTAACCCCTGTAACTCACTCTGTTTCTGTCTCTGGCAATCCGGAGTCCAACGTTAGCAATTCTTTTACAGCACAGCCAAGAACTTTATGCAAAGCATTGCCAGATATGTTGAGTTATGGCACGACAACAGAAACTGGTGAAAGCTTGTGCCAGGGGACGCCGACCCATATCTAGTAAAATAGTTTCATAAATATCAAATATCAAGAATTTGACAAATTTTGCTAGTTACAGCAAATATTTCAAAACATAAATCAAAACTTTCTCCACTCAATCCGAGAATAACTAGGTTCAAATAACAAATATCAAATGTTTGTGAAACAATTGCTAACCTTAAATTATTAAAAACAAAAATCAAAAAATCAAAACCTCCTCTGATTGGCTGGAGGCGCCATCCAAATCCTACCACCGCCATATCGTCAAGTGCCTGAGCTAATGAAAACTATCTGATTGATGTTTGCACCTCCGCTGTAGCTTTTATATATTTCTTGGGAAAATTTTAGTCAGCATGAGAGTTGTATAATATATTGTGAAATTAAAACAAACTGTTATATAAGTTTGACATTACTAGGGTCCACAATCTGTTATTACCCTGCCATTTTTTTGCCATTTAGCAAATCATTAGCTAAAATAAGCTGTTATTCCAAAAACTTGTTTGAGAAAACAACCCTAATATATAACTAGGTATATAATAACATCCATTCAACAGTATTCAAGGTTATTGGTCAAAAAAAATCAAAAGTTAATCCGTGAAAAGCGCAAAAGATTCAAAATAGCCAAAACTTTCTGACGTAATTCTGATTAAATACGAGCAGACCAAAAATTTTTCAACATCGATTTCTCACAACTGTAGAGTGGGGCAAAAAGTTTGGGGTCTTTTCCAGTCCAATTTCCACCACTCAAAGTTCTTAAAACTTCTCAAAGTTCGCAAACTGTTAGTTAGTCTAACATCGATAAGGTCCCACAATTTAGTTTTAAGCCATTTTTACAACAAATCTATTTGCTAAAATAATCTGAAATTGGGTATGGGTATGTTTTTCGACACGCTGAGTTCAAATATCGTAAAACTTTTCGGATAGAAATTCGATTTTTTTCGATTTCTACCGATAAGACCAAGGGAAACCCAAAAAAGTTTTTGTCTTACGATTTTGCTGAAAAGTTGTATATAGGGGTTTTCTTTTCCGCCGAACACGAACCTGAAGTCCGTTTTTGTACACAGTTTTTCGTTAGTTCATTATAGGATAAATTTGTAACCTAAGTTGTATGTTATAGAAAAACGGACTTCGAGATTTGTGTTCGGCGGTCATAGAAAACCCCTATAAACAACTTTTCAGCAAAATCGAAGAAAAAATGTTTGGTTTCCCTTGGTCCCCCCTACAAATCGAAAAATCGAATTTCGTGAAATCGAAAATATTTAGCTATATTTGAACTCAGCGGTGGAAAACATACCACATACCAAATTTCAGTGTGATTTGGTCGAGTTTTAGTGAACTTTGGAGTGGTGGGGGGTAATCTGGAAAAGACCCCTGTTTGCTTTAGTTTTCCAATATGATTTTAATTTACAAGAACCACATATGAAATAAAATTTTCAAGAAATATATAAAAGCTACAGCAGAGCTGCAACATCAATTCGATAGGTTTCACTAGCACAAAGTACTTGCCGATATGGCAGTTGTTTGATTGGCTGAAGCCTCCAACCAATCAGAGAAGGTTTTGATTTTTGATTTTTGGTTTTAAGAATTTGAGGTTTGCAAATCCACAAACATTTGATATTTGATATTTGAACCTTGTTATTTTCGGATTGAGTGGAGAAATTTTTGATTTTTGTTTTGAAATATTTTCTGTAAACTAGCGAATTTGTCAAATTCTTGATTTTTAATATTTATAAAAAACATTTCGCTAGATATGGCTCGACGTCCCCTGACAAAACTAGCGGGTAGTAAGGAAACCAGCTTAGTAAGGAAAACGTAGTAAGGAAACCAGGTAAACCAGCACGTTAGTTCTTTCAAACTTGTGAATGTGCAGGAAACCTTTGCACTATTATGTGGCAAAATACGGAATAAATTTTTCCAAGATTGATATTTAGTTATTTAACTAAATTCACATTCACTGATAAAATCACAAGCAGGTATTACATGTTCTTGTGCTAGTGTTTGATAAAATGTGCACGGTTTTTGTACTTCCCCGCACCAGTGAAACTTACAATCCAAAACGAAACGATTTTATTTCGTTTTTGTTTATATAACCAACGCGATCGATGTCTGACAACGCAGCCACTGTGATGGCGGATTCAGGATCAGCAATTTGATCAGAGCAGTCTGTCGACAGATCACTGCTGTCAAATGGTGGAACAAAACCTGCCTGCTGTGAAGCTATGCTCTGAAGACTGGTTAAGCACTGAGCGTCCATGAGAGAAAGAGCATGCAAGTTGGCGTCGAACAAGTCATTCGTAGGAATGATGCTGCTGAAAACATACAGTAAGGAGATTGTTCTGCAAAGGATAAGTTTCTACGGCAATAAGTAATTTCAAATACTAAAACTTTGCAGCTTAAAAATACAAAATAAAAGTTTTGTGGTCAGGGATTTGGTTGTGCGATCTGAGGTTTGCAGTGTACGTTTTAAACTAAAGCCTATTTTGTTTGTTCAGTTTTGAACGAAGAAGAAAAGCAGCATTAGACAAATACTTAGAACTTAATGAAATTGAATTTCGGCTAATTAATAGGAGTCGTTGACTTGGGGCCTAATAAGTAAACCTGGGTCCAAAAATAAGTGTATATGAATACCCTTCGATATCTTGATAGTATTCGCCAGTTGTTACTAAAATCTGATATAAGGGGAATCTTACAGGCAGGAAATAATGTCAGATCCCCCGTCATACGTATAGAATTTAATTATGCCCGTGCTTGTAACGGCAAGATAGGCATCCTCGTTGTAGTAATTAAGTTCTTCCACCATAGAACTACTCATATTGGCCATACCGTTGAGACGACAGGTGGAGGTGAGCTTACTGAAATACGAAATAGAAGACTTCAGCTTAGCAGAAAGCATAAATGGGAACAAAGTCAAAACAAATAAGGGCAAATTTTTGGAATAAATATAAGTCACGGCCCAGCTCAACTGACCTATTCTTGTGCTATACTATACTATACTGACCATTACTATACCAAGTACCCTTTTATGTATCAGCGGTTGTTTCCGACAAAGCAGGTCATTGCAATTGTAAACGAAAGTAAAGCATTTTGTAAAGCCCGCTTCACGACGAAGTGTTTTGTGCTTGTACTTTTGTGTTTTTGTGCTCTCTGCTTTGATAGTTCACGATGGCGAGAAAGCACAGCGCTTTGTGCTTTGTGGTTGCTACATTTGCGCTTTTGAGCTTTTGGTGTGCTTTGAGACTGTTCAACAGTGTTGAAGATTTTAGTTTGTGCTTTTGTGCTCTCCAAGCAAATCCAGCCAATCTCTTTACAGATTGGTTGGGACAAAGTACCAGAAATTAATGAAAACAGCTACAGTAGTATAATAAAATATTTATTTATTTTTGACAATACATTGCCACCAAACCAAAAACATGTAACAAACCAGTGTATAGTTTTTCTGAGTAGACATTTTTCATAAATAGGTACCTTATTAAGTTCCTATATATATACCTTATTAAGTTCCTATATATATAGTCCAATGTCTAAATTTACTTAAAAGTTAGTTCGGAGTATGTAGCAATGCACACAAGATATTTGTTGTTTATTTTCAAAACTATTCCGATTATAATTTTCTGATCCTAAAACCTTTCGTAGTGTTGGTTATTTAATTTTGAGACAAACTCTGGACCAGATGCTTTTTGCGATTGTGCATTGTCATCTACAACTACGTGGCTTTCGTCTCCTGAACAAAAACACACTGAGCACGAAGCACAAAGCACAAGGCACAAAAGGCAAAAGCACAAAGCACAAAGCACTCCATCGTGAAACTGGCTTTAAAGGAAGAATTTGTTTTCAAGTTTCCAGCTGCCTTTATAAAATTACCAAGTAAAATTTTCAGTTCGATATGCTAATGGAAAGTACAGTATTAAAATAGACCAAAGGCATAGTATACTACTCTGCGTTTTACTCTAAGATTGCGACCAACGTGTTAGTTACAGAATGGTTTTAGGAATTACTCAATCCTAGAGTAGAGTGAAGTAGAAACAATCGCATTGCTTAACCTAACTCAAGCTTGACTTCCGTGTTTAAGTTTTTCTGGAGTGAGCTCGCTTAGAATTATCTCGTTCAACCCGCTTAACTAGACGAAAACGAAGATAATGAACGAATGGCCGCAGACTGAAGGACAAGCTCATTGTTAAAATTCATCAGTTGGGATGAGTTGGACTAAACATTTGTGATAATGCATGTGGCCTCGATTAGGATGTGTATTGAATTTGGATAGGAGGCGCAGAGTCGACGGCATCACCGAAATTCCAAGGTTTGGGTGAAAAACTGTCTGCTCGAAGCTGGATGACTGGTGACCGACAGGTCTATTGTAGCAGTCGACCGAAGTGCCGGCTGGTAATCGTTTCTTTAAGCAGTCGTTACATTTTGCTGATACAAACGTTTTTATATGCAGATTACTTATATCAACATTTCTATGTCATCTGGTTGGAATGGTCCAGCCTCTAAGCTGGCCAGTTCCAGTCGAATGGCTTATTTAAAACGTCGGTCGAATGCAAACGCCTGACAAATGCGACTGTCAAAAGATTTTGAGCACACAAGCCAAGCGAAATACCACAGCTTTGCTCAAACCAAGTTTCCACGAATTTGAGCCGGGGTGGGTGGCTGAATGCGCTATTAAGTTTTAATTTCAGCAAAATGTTGGCACCTAAACGTTTTCCTGAATTGTGCCAATTTTGTTGGAATAAGCTTAGATATGGCTTAGACTGGGCCTATTGTCAGTCATTTTACGGAATTGCGCAGTAACCGCTGGAAATCCATTGCTAAGAATTAATCCAAAACAAATTCCATTTTATCACGCTGGATTGGATGAATGATGCTAGCCAGATTTAACCCCGAGAATATTTCGTGGAATTAGGCGAGCACAATTACCCCATTCTTTCTTCGCACAATCTTTCTTCGTTTGTGTACACAATATATTTTGATTAAACGCTCAACAAAAATTTTTGGTCATTCAACAACATTTCCAATAACTATATGATCTGAATGTGCAGTTGCAATGCATAATATTAGATACGTGGCATCGGACGAATGATATCAGATACATTAAATGAACACACACTTTTTAACTTAACTTAGCTTTAACTTTAACTTAATAAACACACTTTTAGCAATTGTGGTATCTACTAGGTATCACTATCTAGTTTGTGGATGTACACACGACTGAGTGTGACTGTGCACAGAGCCATCACTCTTACTTTGACTTGTAATCAGTACAAATCAATTCTGTATTGCCTAGCATATAGCAATGGACCGGATCTGGATCATCAGCTTGTGTTAAGGTGGCCACAAAGAAGACAATCCTAAAACAAGTGTCAGGAGAACATTTCAGCCTGCTGCGACGTACCTGTCTGATATTATTCAAAATTTCGAATAAAAACACTGTCATGAATGGTAAACTAGTAATGGATAATAAAAAGATAAAAAAGACATACTCAAGACTAATATATGAAATTTTGTTTTAAAACTGATCAAAGCTGAAACTTCTATTTATTTATTTTTTAATTTATTATTTGTGGACCAATAAGGCTGTGATTAATGTTGGTATATAACATTAGTGTTTCAGCCAATTAAAATGTTGCTACATTGCCGAAAGTATTAACTTTCCTGGTGTGAAATTGTGTCAGCCATTCGCGATGTTCCTATTTTAAAATTATCAAAATGTGATGTTAACTTCATGAACAGTCAAAATAAATTTGTACTGCTGTGTACGGTCCAAAGCCGGACATAGCCAATGACTCACTCACTCACCTTTTGGACGCGCAAAGTCAGTCGGGAAAAATTCTTTGGTGAGGGGAGGTCAGGTCTTTTGTCTCCCTATTAGTTTATGCTCTGTTTCATTTTCTTCGATCGATGTTTGCATTGGATTCGTGGCAGTATGTTTAGTGATAACAATTTAAACATCTCTTTTGTCTTGAAATTGTTTGTGCCTTGGTGCCTTGAAGATTGCGGTAGACCATTTATTTCACATTGTTTTGGTTAGTTTTCGTGAAATCTCGAGTAAACTCGCATCACTTTTTTAGTTTTTGACCGTTTTGGGTAGTTAGTTGGCTAGGAAAATTGGACGGTAGGATTTGACATGCGCACACTCAGGTGAATCTTTGCTATATTTTAGTTTGATTTAGATTAAATCGTTTGCTTTGAGATTAGTTTATTCTCTCTCTACCAAATCTCTACCATACCATACCAAATCTCTACACTGGAACAAACTTCCATAACTTCTTACCTATAATCCAACAATGCATTAAATTGTGCTTAGCCCTTTCTCCTCAAATACTGTCCATGGTGAATTTGTCTCAAGGAAAGCTTGTAGATATTGAAGAGCAGTGAACACTTACCATACAACAATTTCGTGGTTGATAGCAGTCATTTCAGTGAAGGAGAATGCAGACCCGGTAGGCTCTGAAAAATAATCTCTAATGATAGCAAATACCTGTCTTCGTATAAATAACTATCGGATCGCCCACATCGTCTGCCCCTCAGCTGTTACACGGCTATGCTTAGCATAGTTCAAGATTAATGCCTTAGATGTTCTCAAATTACTTCTGAGAATACAATTTTTGTGCCTAGAGCTATAAAATGGAAGTTAATTGAAAAAGTCCTTAGCTATCTGTCAGCAAATAACAAATAAAATGTTCACCTCTGAGTACAGTTTTTTCTGAAATGTACAGATTGATTGATTGATTGATTGATTGAAGTTTGCTTGGATTGTTTTATTTTATTCGTAAAATTGCTGACTGCAATTATATTGCAGTTTCATATGATGTGACATCAGAATTACAGCAACATACAATTTTGAATCACATTCAGAACTTCAGAGAAGCGCACTAGCGGCATAGGAAGAAGGAGTTTTGAGGGAATTTGCCCTTTTTGTTTTTTAATTTTAATAACTTTTTAGTAATTTCTTTGATTAATTTGATATGATTTCATAACTTGATAAATTATTTTACACTGCTATTGATTAGAAGTTATAGCAGGATGCGGCACAAAGCATAACATAAAAATTCTGTGGGCCAACGTCACTACTCGCCTCTATACATGGAAGCTGTATTATGGGGAAATATTATGGCAGGCGGTTATATTAAATTCAGTAAATTCTAGTGAATGTATGCTATCCTGCGAATTTAATCTTAATTCGACTTGGTTTCCAGGTTTCGAGCTCAACGCGTTAGCTTTCAACTAAGCGGCTTCAGTCAGGGTTGGAACAGCCTAATTCCAACATGTTAGCTTATTTCAACCGAAAGAATTTCGCTTAGTCTTAGACAGCGACTAGATGGTGAGATGCTGAGGATTTGTGGGTAGTAGAATTGTAAGGATGTTTATCAAATGTCACTTGCTCACTTTGCCAATATGCAAATTACTTATCATCATATATAAACTGTGTTCGTTTGTCATTACTGCCAGTCATTAAACTAGTTCTTGTTTGTTACGCTGAGTAGCTATCACTGGAGGTTCCACAGTCTCTATTGTACGCCTGTTTATTTGATCTGGGAGTTGCAGAAAGGCTGCTCTTGGATTAAATAAACTACCCGCAATTGTGAAAAACATTTTCCTGCTTTTTCCAGTGCCGTTTGCTTGTCTGTTACAATTCCGGACACAGCAAACAACCCGAAATGGTGAAAAAGCTTTCTAATTTGGTAAGCTTAACAAGTAATAATTAAATTAAATATTTATTATTTAACTTCGAATTATGCCTAAGGAGGATGAAGAAAATCTTGAAGATGTTCAACGCACGTTAAGACAATTAGAAAGAAGATTGAAGGTAGTAGAGCAGGAAAATGAAACGTTACGTAATGAAAACAAAGAGTCAGTGCGAGCAAAACCAGTCGCTGCGGGATTCGAACCAAAGGGTGATGGTAAAAAAAGGTAAAGGTAACCCCCGGAGAATTCTCCTACCCTTGTCAGGGTCTAGGGTGCCGGTGCTCATCCCCGGATACATAGCCCTTGAGCCAGGAGTGTCACCTCGAATGATGACTACAACCGTGGAGGAGGGGCCAGCTCCACAAGGCAGATGCCCTACACGGTCTCCTGTTACCTTCCCACATAAGTGGTACCCATTTACCGACCAACTAAGGATGGATAGCTGGGATGGCTAGAGCCCACGGTGAACCGATATGTGCTTAGTCCCTTGCTCAAGGGGATTTGTGAAAGCCTTGTGGCAGCGGGGATTCCAACCTCGGATTATCGGATCCAAAGTCGAACGCCTTAACCACTCGGCCGGGATGATTCAAGAAAAAATAGACTGATGAGAAAATAGAAAATGGTAGAGTTCAGCGGTGAACCCGGATCAATTAATTTTACTACATGGCTAAGAAAATTTGAAGCCAAAGCAGATTACTATGAGTGGACAGAAGATCAAAATCGGTCTTTTGTCTGACCCTGCATTGGTTTTGTGCTTGACTTGCCCAAAACTGATAGGAAAACCTATGAGACCCTAGCTAAAGCCTTGGAGGCTAAATACAAGCCACATAGCTCCGATTTTTATGCGTATCAATGGCCAACTGTAAACAAAAACGAAAAGAAAGTGTTGTACAATTTAGCCACAGGTTGCTAGAACTAGCGAAAAACGCATTCCCTCCCTCCCCCTCACAATCAGTGCTCGATTCCGAGGTTAGAAGAGTGTTTATAAAGGGATTGCAAGGTGACATTATGTGGGAAGTAATGATAAATAAGACAAATAGCTATAAGGATGCAGTAGAGCAGGCTGAGCGTGTGCAGCATGAAACACTTTTGGTTAAGGAAGCCATGAAGTCAAGCGACAACGAGATTTCCGCTCTAGGAAAATGTCCTGGGGCTAGCAGTCTTGTTGCAGAACTGGAAAAACCTGTCAGGAGGGTACTCCAGGGAAAGGAAACGTCTGAACCCACGCAGAATGTAGGTGCCTTGGGAGCCTAGAAATCCCCCAATTTAGCTGAAAGAATGAGCCGTCTGGAAGACAAAATCGACCAGATCGTTCATCGAGGGCAAAGTAATTCCGGCTGGCGTGAAAAGACGCCTGGTCGTGGATATGGAAACCAGCGAGGTCGGTCGAGGGGAGGAAGACAATCAGGCCCTAACACCAGATGGTGTGACATTTGTAAAAATGGCACACACGACCAGCAAGACTGTTAGTACAGGGATATGGACAGGCAACAAAGACGGCCCCTTGGGAATCGAACGCCTAGAGGTGTAGAAAGGCAGCAGTATTGAAATCGAGCCGAGGAACGGCCCAAACTTCAGCAACGATACAATCACAGGGAAGAAGAGGGCGACGAAGCAGAGGTAGCAATTTGCTGTCCCATAGATGAAAGAACGACTGAATGCAGTTGAAGTCGTTCAATTCTACCTGGGTAAAGTAAAGGATGGCATCCTCAGTTTTACATAGCCAGCACCGTCCTCTTTGACTCGAACCTAGAAGGGATAAGTGAAACCCAAAAGGAGGCCAAAAACAGACTCTATGTTGCCACCCTGGAAAAGTTGATAAGCCAAGTTCCCTGGAATTGTTACCGTGGTTTGCTCCAACGACAATTTGAAGAAGCAGCCACCCCGAATACCGCAAACGAACCTAGCTCAAGAACCTCTATCCAGAACCTAACATGCATCAAGGAATACAGGCCAAAGTAAAGCAGATGAGAGGTGGCGGCCAAAAAATAGAAAAGGTGGAGAGCATACCACCCCCGACGAAATTGCTTGAAATGGAATATCAGGACGGTTTGATACCGGAGACCAGAAATTCCCAGACAATGACTTCGGTGAATTGGGATGTTGCTAAAGCGTCAAATTGATGGTGTTATCAAGGAAGGCTCTGTGGCTTTCCCCGAAATCGTCGTGCTCATGTGCAGCCTTAAAAACCGCACTGAGTGATCTCACAGACGGATCTAGCCAAGGAACAAAGGTACTAAGTAAAAGGCGAACCACCTGCTCCTCAGGTAGCCCCAAATCTTTGGCTGTCTCGTAAATGCGTCTTGCCAAATAATTCGTTGCCACATTAGAAAGGGAATGAATTAGAAGATTAGAATGAGAATGAGAATCATTAGAATGAGCACCTGCTATAATCTTCTGCCCCGGTGACAGGTTCGTCAACCGCTTGGCCACTACCACGGCAGAAGCTGTGGTTGTCTTTCCAGTCCCGGGCGGTCCTTGAATCAGCGTCAGGCAGCGGTTTAGTGACGCTTCTACCGCTGATTTTTGGAATTTATCTTCTCCACCGCTGCCTCCGGACATTCCTGGTATGGATCCAAGTACACATCCGGCGTTTCCCAGTCCGAGGTATTTAAGACAAACACAGGCTTCCACACCTGAGGTTTCGTCAGACTGGTTAAGCCACGGTTCTGAGCACCCAATGAACCGGAGTCTGGGTCTTTTTTCAACTATCACCTTTGAGTGATTGATTACATTTTGGCCGTGTGGAACACCTTCCGCCATGTCCAAAACTTCCAGCCTTACAGTAGAAGGTTTGCCTTTGTCCCTTTCAACCAGCATACAACGAACCTGGGGCCAGTAACGTTTCGTCGGGGATATCAGTATATAATCCCCAACATCTGCCTCGACATACTCAAAAGATGCGAACTTCCTGTCTTTAGCGACATCCCAATTCACCGAAGTCATTGTCTGGGATTTTCTGGCCTCCGGTACCATACCGCCCTGATATTCCATTTCAAGCAATTCTGATAGTGGGAGACAAAGTGTTCTACCGTCGTCGGGGGTGGTATGCTCTCCGCCTTTTCTATTTTTTGGCCGCCACCTCACATCTGCTTCCCTTTGGCCTGTATTCCTTGATGCAGGTTAGGTTCTGGATAGAGGTTCTTGAGCAACGCAACCGCTTTGTTTGCGGTATTCGGGGTGGCTGCTTCTTCAAAATGTCGTTGGAGCAAACCACGGTAACAATCCCAGGGAACTTGGCTTATCAACTTTTCCAGGATGGCAACATAGAGTCTGTTTTTAACCTCCTTTTGGGTTTCACTTATCCCTTCTAGGTTCGAGTCAAAGAGGACGGTGCTGGCTATGTAAAACTGAGGATGCCATCCTTTACGTTTGACCAAATTAACCTTAATACATTAGCTAGTGACCCTGCACCTTGGATATTCTCCTTAGCAAAGGTAGATTTGAACGACGTCAACTTCACACAGTCGTTCACTAACGTTGCCGGGTTTGTAGGATGCTCAGCAACAATTGTACTTTCATCTATGAGACAGCAAATTGCCACCTCTGCTTCGTCGCCCTCTACTGCTATTAACGCCGTTTCTGCAAAGCTTAAATGCCTTAATCAAATTATAATTGATTGTAAGCATTTGTTGCTTTAGTGGCGTTTGTTAAGTGGGTGGTACATAAGGCTTAAAAACCGCACTGAGTGATCTCACAGACGGATCTAGCCAAGGAACAAAGGTACTAAGTAAAAGGCGAACCACCTGCTCCTCAGGTAGCCCCACCTCTTTGGCTGTCTCGTAAATGCGTCTTGCCAAATAATTCGTTGCCACATTAGAAAGGGAATGAATTAGAAGATTAGAATGAGAATGAGAATCATTAGAATGAGCACCTGCCATAATCTTCTGCCCCGGTGACAGGTTCGTCAACCACTTGGCCACTACCACGGCAGAAGCTGTGGTTGTCTTTCCAGTCCCGGGCGGTCCTTGAATCAGCGTCAGGCAGCGGTTTAGTGACGCTTCTACCGCTGATTTTTGGAATTTAGCTTCTCCACCGCTGCCTCCGGACATTCCTGGTATGGATCCAAGTACACATCCGGCGTTTCCCAGTCCGAGGTATTTAAGACAAACACAGGCTTCCACACCTGAGGTTTCGTCAGACTGGTTAAGCCACGGTTCTGAGCACCCAATGAACCGAAGTCTAGGTCTTTTTTCAACTATCACCTTTGAGTGATTGATTACATTTTGGCCGTGTGGAACACCTTCCGCCATGTCCAAAACTTCCAGCCTTACAGTAGAAGGTTTGCCTTTGTCCCTTTCAACCAGCATACCACGAACCTGGGGCCAGTAACGTTTCGTCGGGGATATCAGTATATAATCCCCAACATCTGCCTCGACATACTCAAAAGATGCGAACTTCCTGGCTTTAGCGACATCCCAATTCACCGAAGTCATTGTCTGGGATTTTCTGGCCTCCGGTACCATACCACCCTGATATTCCATTTAAAGCAATTTTGATAGTGGGAGACAAAGTGTTCTACCGTCGTCGGGGGTGGTATGCTACCCGCCTTTTCTATTTTTTGGCCGCCACCTCACATCTGCTTCCCTTTGGCCTGTATTCCTTGATGCAGGTTAGGTTCTGGATAGAGGTTCTTGAGCAACGCAACCGCTTTGTTTGCGGTATTCGGGGTGGCTGCTTCTTCAAAATGTCGTTGGAGCAAACCACGGTAACAATCCCAGGGAACTTGGCTTATCAACTTTTCCAGGATGGCAACATAGAGTCTGTTTTAACCTCCCTTTGGGTTTCACTTATCCCTTCTAGGTTCGAGTCAAAGAGGACGGTGCTGGCTATGTAAAACTGAGGATGCCATCCTTTACGTTTGACCAAATTAACCTTAATACATTAGCTAGTGACCCTGCACCTTGGATATTCTCCTTAGCAAAGGTAGATTTGAACGACGTCATCTTCACACAGTCGTTCACTAACGTTGCCGGGTTTGTAGGATGCTTAGCAACAATTGTACTTTCATCTATGAGACAGCAAATTGCCACCTCTGCTTCGTCGCCCTCTACTGCTATTAACGCCGTCTCTGCAAAGCTTAAATGCCTTAATCAAATTATAATTGATTGTAAGCATTTGTTGCTTTAGTGGCGTTTGTTAAGTGGGTGGTACATAAGGCACTCTCCTACCTTTTCAAAAAACATTGTTCGAAACTGGTGATGTTTGCTCAAAAAATTGGTCAAACTAATATTATTCTAGAAAAGGGAAAAAATCGACTAAACTACCATTTAATCCGTAGATTGTAACAGAACTTTTAGTAGGACAACTAATATAATTGTAAGGTAATCAGGAATAGGAAAGACTGATAAGCTTGCTGTGCGAGTTAAGCTGTTGGTAGCCCTGTGGTGTAATGGTTGGCACGTCTGTCGCGGGATCAAAAGACCTTGGTTTATACTTCGGCCTGGCCAATTCTTTACATTGAATTCTGAGTGAAAAGCTGAACTTCCCTCTTCCCCTTTCTCTAATAGGTGCTGGTTTCATGGGTCCAAGGGTGTCTGACGCTCTACAGTATGTACGCTGGCAGGCCTGACGCCTTTGGTTCGGACTTGTTCTCGGTTTCCTGCTGGTTCCAAAAGGTCTGGTCGAATAATTTTGCTTTGTTTTTGTTATTCAGAATGTAGGAATACTCCACCCTTCGGCGGACACCCCCACAAGAGATACTAAAATTGATTTCACAAGCGGTAAGAAATTCGGTTAAAGAAGTAAGAAAATGACCTAAAAATAAGTTGCCCGACTCAAACTTCTGAATTTTCCGACTTCACCAGAGTTTTTACTAAACATTCGCTGTTTTGCAAACAATCGCCCAAAGAATGTTGTTTTAATAAAAAATAGCAGTTTTAGTTAAGATTTGCAAAGTTTGGTGAACATATGGTAAATTTAGCTTATCAAACTGCGTTTTGGCAAAATGCTTCCAGAAGGGGTACAGAAAGTCGCTACCACAAGAGTAAATTAAGTTTTACGTTGACCTACTGCTCTGGTATGCTCACCTTAGATTAATCTTACCGCGGCGTACGGACTGTAAGCGCTTTTGTGGAACTTTGGATATTCTAACTCCTTTTTTGCTGTTGAAAACTATGTCATCGTCGCCATCTACTGTAGTTTAATTTTAATGTCGTCAAACGTATCCAGAGGCCTCTACTCTCTTCCAGGCTAAACGTGCTTTCGAGAGTCGAACGGGCATAATTTTCAGCATATTCAAAACCTTGATCATTTTATAATTTCTGGAAGATGCATTTGATGCTAGACTTGTCCTTAGCATTGTAACATTGGTCTTTTTAGAAATTGCAAAAGCTCAACATAGTTCTTCGTTGAGATGCACCCTCCAGATCCGAGGTCGGGCCTGAGAATTGAAGGTATAAATAAGCGAATTTTCTTAAAGATTCAGATTTCGTTATAGTTTCAGGCATAATGCAGTATTGCAGTTTTCATGAAAAATCTATGAGAAATAAAACGAACGATCTGCAATAATTTAACTTAATCTTGACTTTTAAAATTCCAAATTTTTGGTTATAAATTGTCAAAAAGTTACAAAATTGTGATCCCGGTCTTTACGGCTTAACTCCTTAACTGGCCTAACCCAGACCCAAGGTGCATCCCTTATTAGATGTTTCAGTTATTTTTTATTTTTTAATTTTTTGAAAAAGTTTTCGCACGTTTTGGACAAACTTCAGAAATTTGGGTTAATTTCCATATTCCGTCAATACATCTCAACACACTATTTGGTAAAGTAGTTTAGAAGCTTTAAATAAAAGTTAATTTTTCATTGTTGGCGTTTTTAATAAATTGAACATAATAGCAGTCGTATAGCATTAGAAAAATCCTGTGTCAGCTGGTGGCTGCAGGGCAAAAATGATATCCGCTTCCAACTCTACCGCTGACTTGAAGCACCGGCTTCAGACTTGGCCAGTACCCCGGTGTAACCGCCTGGGCGCATCCCTATATGATGCACAATATGAGTGCTCTCATTATGACTAAACGTACATGCTTTCATTCGCAGCAATCACAAATTTTCACAGCAAGGAGAAATTTTTAGCATTTATGTCAGATGTCATGAAAACTGAGGTAGGGTTTTGACATATTCTCGGATGGTTGGGAGATGCTAGCTACTGAGAACTGTTTAAAAGCCAACGACCCGGTACTTTCATGGCCACGACAGTACACAATAGATTTATTCGTAACACATGACTTTCGGGTTAACGCTCCGGCGTTCTGCCAACTGAGCTACCGAGGCTACAGTAGCATCAAGCTAGAAGGAGTACTGTGCTACCCATCTAACTACGATTCCTGGCTTTAGCTGTTCATATATTACGTCTACGCTCCCAGCATTCTTCCTTCCTTTGTCGGCATAGGTCATATTTATTTTTATTTTTCAATGTTGTGATTTGATATATTCGCGTTTTCATTCCTCTGTTCTTGCGCAAATGTTTGACAATTTGTGCATGATTCATGCTTACTCTCTAAACTCCTTACTCTCCTAAGCGGAACGATTTCATATCACTCTTGTCTATATAACCAACAGAATCAATATCTGACAACGGAGCCAACGTGATGGCGGATTCGGGATCAGCTAAGTAGCCAGGACAATTTATCGACAGAACACTGCTGTGGAACAAAAGCTGTCTGTTGCAAAGCCATGTTGTGAAGTTTAGCTAAACATCCAGTCTCCATAATTGACAGAACATGCAAGTCAGCATCGAACTGGACCTGGAAAGCACCTTGGCGTCGGTGGTCTGGCAGAATCCCATCAGTATCCAATGCCCTGGCACTCCCACTCCCTTGGGATCCCTGGGCGAAGGTTTTGGTGGGCAACAAATGGCTTTCAAACCCATGGCTCCTATGCGGAGCCCAACTCCTATGTCGGAGACCCGGGATATTCCTCGAGAATGCCCTACCCCCCTACCAAGAAGTCGGGTTTTTCGCGGGCGAGCCTGGTAAACCGGGCTACTGGGCTCGCCTGCTGCTCCTGTCCGGCGACATCGAGGAGAACCCCGGCCCCAAATGGCCCTGTCCAGTGTGTAGGAAGAACGCATCAAGCAACTGTGTCCGCTGCAATCAGTGCGGACAATGGACTCATAAACTATGCTCAGGCCTTCGAAAACTGTCAGAATACAACAATAGCTGGAACTGCCCTTCATGCTCTATTCAGCCGGTAGCGATGGCTGATCCTGATCCCCAGGCCCCCACCCCTACTTCCCCCATCCCCGCACCAGCCACCCCCCAAACTGCACAGCCAGCCGACCCTTCTGTCCAGGCTAGTGGCAGACCTGTCATGCCCTCCCAAACGGCCACCCTCCACCCACCCCGACCCTTCCCAATCAGGCAGACGACAAACGACCCCACTGTCCCCCCTAAGAACGCTATCCGTGTGCTTCAATGGAACGCAGGCGGTGTGAAGTCCAAACTCCCGTGGCTGCAGAAACTTCTTGCTGACCTAGACGTGGACGTTGCTGCCATTCAAGAAACACACTTCAAGGACAACCAGGCACTGCCGCGCCTCAAGGGATATACTATGGAAGTGAAGAACAGAAGCACTGGACGGGGTGGCAACGTCGTCAAAGGCGGTGGTGTTGCCATTCTCGTGAAGGAAGACATCAACTACACTAGACTGGAAGACCAGATCACAGCAGCTGACGATACTACAACTGATACGGTGTCATTGAAGCTCCACCTTAAAGGGGGTGATCTCAAAGTCACATCAGTGTATGTACCACCAATTCAGCGCCAAGCGGAAGAACAAAGAACTCAACGATTTGATCCCTACCTACTGCCCACAGACACTAACTCTATCATATGTGCAGACTTTAATGCACACTCAGAAACCTGGGAACCAGGAAGACAAGGCGATGAACTAGGCGATCTCATCGAAGAATGGACCATCCATGCAGACCAGTGCATTCTCAACGACGGCTCCCACACCCGCCCACCTGCCACTGCACAGGAAATGGGCACCGCCCCAGATCTCAGCATCTGCCACTCCAGCAGAGCATCAGCAATAAATTGGAAGACTGTTGATGATACCCTATCGGATCACCTGCCCATTCTACTGAGCGTCAACCTGCACAATGGGCCTAGACGAATTAAACGACCACCCAAAGCACAGTGGTCTTATGCTAAAGCGAACTGGCCAAAGTACCAACAAATCATCTCCGACGCTCTCTCCCATAGTCTTCCTGTTCAAGAGATTGGAGTGCATAGAGCATACAACCACTTCACCAAAACTGTCCTCCGGGCTGCTACTGCAGCTATCCCTCGGGGCAGCAGAAAACTGGTTGTTCCATGGTGGAGCAAAGAAGCAGATGATGCCTTGGACAACTGTAGACGTGCGAAGAAAGAAGCTGATGCCGATCCGTCACTTCGACACAGATGGACAGAGGCTAGAAGAGCAGCCCTTACTCTAATCAAAGAACAGAAGATCAACCGATGCAGTCATTCGCATCCACCCTGAATGCCCACTCTGATCCGAAGAAAGTGTGGAGACTAATCCACGCAATTGATAGAAAATCAGTGAAGGAAAAGCCAAACGAATCTATACGAACAAATTCAGGGCGTTTTCTTGACTCTGACCAGAAAAAAGCAGAAGCTTTTATCAGCCAATTCGCAAAAGTCAGCTACTCCAAGATGACTGAAGAAGATAAGAAGACCAAAATCAACAACAAGCTCAATCTGAAGAAGCAATGCCAATGCTCCAATACAACTGACCAGTCACACAGCATGTGCGGACCATTTACCAGACTGGAATTGGACCTTACAATTAAGAAGCTGGCCACTAAAAAGTCACCGGGAATGGACTCTATATCAAATGAAATGCTGAAGTCTCTTCCAGAAGTGGGCCTACAATATCTCCTAGATATCTATAATGAATCATGGAGATCTGCCACAATCCCCCGAGCGTGGAGACATGCTCTGATCGTGCCTATTCTAAAAAAGGGAAAACCAGCCAGTGAGATCAGCTCTTACCGACCTATCAGTTTAACCAGCTGCTGTGCCAAAGTCATGGAACACCTGATCAAATCCCGTCTACAATATCAGCTGGAGAAGGAAAATCGTCTGCACCACTGCCAGTCTGGCTTTCGACAGCTACGTAGTACCGAAGACCACATCTCAAGACTGATACAGTCAGTCTCTGATGGATTTCAAAGCCGCCCTCCAGCGAAGAGGACAGTTTTGGCACTTATCGACTTTGCAAAAGCTTTTGACACGGTCAAACGTCACCTGCTAGTACACAAGCTGAACCAACTCGGAGTCCCCTCATGCTACAGCAAATGGATAATGGCCTTCCTATCAGATAGGAAAGGTCAGGTCAGATTGAACAGCGCCACGAGTAAACCTAAGATATTCCACCATGGAGTTTCTCAAGGAGCCGTGCTATCACCCTTGCTGTTCATCATTTTCATAAACGATATTCTTGCGGAACTACCCAGTGGAGTCGATGCCTCAATATACGCTGACGATTTAGCCCTCTGGGTATCCCATTCAAACGCCAAAGCCGCTGAGCGGCTCCTACAGCTGGCCCTGGACAAAATCGAACAATGGGCAGAAAAGTGGAAGCTTGAAATCAATGCCGGTAAGTGCCAAACCTGCCTGTTTACAACACACAACGCGCAGTCCAAATACCAACCAACTCTCTCACTGAACGGGATTCGTATTCCACACGATCCAAATCCAGTATTCTTGGGAATCAAGTTTGACTGGAACCTTGGATTTGGTCCTCATGTTCAGAATCTCCGTCAGCGATGCAGACCAAGATTGGCAACCCTGAGCGCCCTTGCAGGGAGAAGCTGGGGCCCTGAAAAGGAGCAACTACGAACTATCTATATTGCCTATGTACGCTCCTTGATCGAATATGGATTAGGAGCATGGTACCCTTGCCTGGCCAAAACCAATGTGAACCGCCTGGAAGTCATCCAAAACCAGGCAATCAGAACAATCACTGGGTGCTATCAAGGCACACCAACGGACTTTGCGCGCATAGAGGCCGGCCTAACCTCAGTAGAGCTCAGAGCCCAAGAACTCACCGCCTGCAACTATGAAAAGTCGTGCCGTCTACCTGCCGACAATCCACGCCACAGATCTGCTACCGCTGAAGCTCCCAGACAGAGGCTGAAGTCTTACAATTCATGGCGAGAAACCGGGAGAAAACTCGTATCTGAAGCAGGTTTGGAGGAACTGGCAAGGAACCCCTAACGCTCCCCACAATAGCTCCGTGGACGGGGCACAGCCGCAGCAACAAAATCAACATACATACTGACTTTGGCCTGGAACAGGCAAAACGAAACATCAAACCGACAGAATTAGCCAGACGCTGCAGGGAGGCACTAGATCGATTGCCCCCAGCTCAGCTGGTGGCCTGGACCGACGGCTCTGCCATGGAAGCTTTCAGAAATGGCGGCAGTGCGGCCAGAATGGAGGACTGTGACGGAAATGAAATTGAAACCATCATGAAGCCAGCCGGACTTTTCACCTCAAGCTATCGTGCCGAGCAAACTGCCATGAAGCTTGCACTAGACTATGCTGGACGAATACCTACAGGCCAGATTACTGAACTTCGGATCTGTTGTGATTCGAGGTCGCTGCTACAAAACTTGGCCAGCGGCCCGCACGTCCAAGACAGCATTCTTGGTAATGAGATCTGGAAATCACTTCTGCATATTGCGGATCGAGGCACCAATATTACCTTACAGTGGGTTCCTAGTCACTGTGGTATTCAAGGAAACGAAAAAGTGGATGCGGCAGCCAAGGAAGCAGCAAAGAGTCCCCAAACTGATGCCGCCATCGACTATACCACAGCTAAAGCGGCTGTGCGAAGATCCATCGCAGCCAAATTCCACGAGTCCAATGACAGTGAAGCTCTCAGAGCAATATATCCTAGCCTCAAGGCCCCTGCCCGATCGGATGAAAATGGCCTGACGCGAAACGAAAGAGTCCTACTTTCGCAGCTTAGGTGCAAAGGCCATTCAATCATCTTAGCCAGTTTTCGACATAGGCTAGGCATGGACAGATCCCCCCTCTGCCCGGACTGCCACCTGGAGGAGGAGGATCTACAACACCTGCTCCTCAAATGTCCCATACACCGGGTCTCCCGGCGGAAATGGTTCGGGGTAAATCCTTCCCTGGGAGTCTTGTCCTCGGGTCCCCTCATGGTCATTGGGTTCCTAGAGGATGTGGGGCGCCTCCAGCGGCCCCAACCAAATTGATTCAGTTCAATGGTCCAGGAAGACAGAAGCAGAAGAAGTCAGCATCGAAGAAGTCGCTTGTAGGAATAATGCTGCTGAAAATTTACATTAACAAGTTTGCTTTAAAATGGGTAGCTTTCATCAATTTCTGTACCTCTTGATAAAATGTCCAATACTGCTCATCATAAGAAATACACGGTTTGTCTTATCGTAGTAAGGTTTGGTTTCACTTTCATAAAATTTATAAAGAACTTGAGAGAGGAAATAATAATTTGGGCAGATTATGCCTCGGATTACATTCATTGAAGTCCTACGTTAAGTTATTCTAATCAAGTTTGTTTCGTCTGTTTCATGTATGTTCTTGTTCTGTGTGATTCGTTTTCATGTCAATCGGAAATATAAAAGGGTTTCGTGGTTAGGGAGTTGGGTGTACAATCAGAGGTTTACCTTGTTCGTATTAAACTCGTGGAAGTTTGCTTGTAAATGGTCCAATTAATTCTCACTAAAAAGAGTGATGTAGGGTAGCCTTACTGGCAGGATGAGATATCCAGCTCGCCTTCATACATGAAGAATTTAACTAGACCGGAACTTGTAACGGCAAGATAAGCGTTCTCGTCGTAGTAATTAAATAGTTCCTGCACACCATTAATCATAGTATCCATACCGTTAAGAGCACATGTGATATTGCTGAAGCATGATATGATACAACAAACGTTATGGACACAAAACTACGAATAACTAAATCGTCTGAATCTACAGTTGCAGTGCATAATTCTCAGCTTGATGTTTGATATCAGACTTGTTAACAGAACGCTCAATTGTAACTCAAATTCCTAAAACTTTTAGTGTTATTCGTTTAGCATTATTACAAGTTTGTAGCTTTGCAGACAACAGGGTGCACCAAAGACCACATCTTACTTTGACTTGTAATTATTGCAAATCAGTTCATTATTGCCTAGGATGTAGCAATGGATCGGGTCTGGATCATCAGCTTCTGTTAAGACGGTCACAGACAAAAACATCCTAAAATAAGTGTTACTCATAAGAGCACTTCAGCCTGTCACAATGTATGCCGTTCTGATATTATCAAATTGCCAAATTGGAAAAACCCTGTCATGAATGCTAATTTGCGAAACATTTTCGATCTGAGAAACCATACGTGTAAGTATGAGCAATGGAAGCACAGCTACGTGCTGCTTTCGACCAAGTCAAATTAATACAGGAGTGTCAGCGTATCTGAGCCTCTTGCCCAACTCGAAAAAGCTTCGTGCACTACGGTCAAAACTAAATTTTTTCAAATTTGAAGCCAGGAAAATGTCTAAAGTTTGGCAACTTTTAATGGGTTGACGTTAATTTATGTAACGCGAATCTTAAGTGTTACAGTAATCTTAAGTCTACACTAATCATCATCAGTACCATAGAAAGATTTTAAGTTTTTAAAATGTAAATTTAAAATTTTTTAAAATTTTAAGGTTGATTTGAACAAATGAATTTAAAATGAATTCTCGTGTGCACATTCCTCAATATGCCGAAAGACAGTACCGGCAGATTGCGGAATGCCAACAATGTGATCAAATTTTGCAATATGACGAACTTAAGTGTGTCCAGGAAATACTGTATTTTCTAGTAAATTCTGTATTTTATCTTAAACGCCTTTGTCTTTGTGTGTGGCTGGGGAAACAAAGAGCCTACCGACGTCATATTTAAAGTCAAAAGAGAGGTCATGCATAGTAACAATATCTACAAAGGGAGTTCAGAGGTTTAAACATTACTTTACAAAATTAAAAAATATTTTAATTTTAACACCGCTTTTAAAATCAAAACAGATATACACATGTATTATATATTTACAACGAATTACGATTAATTAAGAATTCGCTAGTTACTTTATTGTCTTAAACTTGCTTTTCCTAATTTAAAAATTCACAAATAGCATTTTAATACTTGAAGTAAACTTTACAGTGGCTCTATCTTTAACTAAGATGTCAGCACTGTTTTTAATATATTAACTGTATTAACATTAACGTATTTTTACTTTTGGAGATAATGTTTTGAACTTCTGAAGGTTATCGTCACGCACCTCTCCCCCTCCGTACATATATATTGTGATTATGCATGACCTATATTTTAATTTAAATATGACTTCGACATGTCCTTTGTATTCCTAGCCACACACAAAGACAAAGGCAAGAGACAAGACAAGACAATAAAATACGGAAATTACTAGAAAATACAGAATTTACTGGACGAGTTACAGTAAAAATGTATTTACGTGTAAAGATAGGAAGTTTAGAGAAGAACCAGTAGCACACGGCCTGAGAGCAATGCTGTGCGAAAGTTGAAGATCAGTCCAAAATCTAATCTAATCTAAACTTTTTTGGTGCAATCTAAATCCAAGAAGCATAAGTTTGGTAAAAAGACACCCCTTCAGGCCTTCAAAACCGGAGAGAACAAAATAGGCTAATCCAATGTTTGTATAATTCCTCAACTTGTTTCCGAACACTGAACTATAGGAATTGGAATTTCAATGTAATTCTAGTTTTAACTAAGTTTTGAAGTAATTCAAGGGCCTACGACAACAGACAACAAATTGTAATACTGTGAAAAGTTATTTAAAATGTTTAAAATGTTACTAAATTCTCACTCCAACAGATGATACGCAGTTAGAAACAATAGCAACAACAACATTTTTACGATTATCTAAGGACTTTGAAATTCGAGTTATCTTCTGGTATCCTGGTATCCTTTCGTGGCATGAAGGTAACTTGTGTTGCTGGTCGGGTGCATGCCTAAGATGTTGCACAATATGAGTTCTCTCATTATGACTAAACGTAAATGTTTTCATTCACAATACACAATTGTACTGTACACAGACAGTACAGACAGTACACAATTCATTCATTCAAAACATGAAAACGGGCCAAGTAAGTGGTGCAAAGTTTCATCGCCCCCGTAAATCAACATTTTATCCCTAATTTAGCCTCATCTGTTAACTCATTTTATGCAATTATCCGCTACAATTTATCCCTAAAACGTAGCAACCGAGCTCTGCTTTTAATCTCTGAGCATTCTCGTTGTTCCTACTTTAGCCTAAGACTGACACACTAACACTTTAATTCAATTAACACGAACACTAAAGGGATTGATTCTAGAGTTCAGCTTCTCCTTCAATAGCTCGAATTTTATACTTAAATTCGCTCCAGTTGCTATTATTCGAAACCTGGTATACTCCTGAAGAAAATTCCAATGGCACTCACCTAAATTTGAATCACTAAATTATGATTTAATTCAGCAGCACAGTTTTGTATAATTTAAATATTTCAATATTCTGTGCTGATATGTTGGTAAGTAACATCCAGTTACGGTAACATATTCAAATAATTCATAACTGTGTTCGCAGCGCCCATAACTTGTGCTTCATTGTTTTCGTCAATTCCATCCAGAAGGGACGTAATCTTTGGCGCAAGCAGATCACCATAAGTTTCCAATGCGGTCATGAGTTTTCCTGCTACCTCTCCGCTAACTTTATCCAAAATGGCTCCAATTTTAGCTGCATTTTCTTCGCTGAACTTCTCGCTAAAAGCACCAGGCAATCAGTACCACAGTTGGATTCTAGGAATCTTATTTTGCGTTTGTTAGCTGATATCTAAACATAAAATATCCCCAGTGTGTGAGGTCTGGGTAAAGCAGCCTAATTAGCCTTATTATCGTAGAGTGAGGTCAATATCCGTGTCGTAGAATCCACCCAAAATTTCCTGCACTTACTGGCTAATATCGGCAAACACTGTATTGACTAGTAAGAATGGTATCTTCTTTAGACAGCCAAAGATTACACGTAAATACTGTATGTTGCTAAAACACGTTCAGTCTACATTTTCTACTGATTTCAAGAATTTCAGAGTTCATCAGAGAGGATTATATTGGGTTATCCGATTCGAAACCCTCCTGGGGCCGATGTTATAAAAATGGGGTTAACGCTAACCCGGGTTAAGTCCATTTTGGGGTTAACCCAGAAATTCTAGGGTTAGGTTAACCCTTGGAGTTAACCCTATATTATAAAATATTTTGGGGTTAGGTTTACTTAACCCGGTTATCCTCAGAGTTCGCCCCAATTTTAACCCCAATTAGTTCAAGCAATCAGCGGATTCAGCTACCAAGGATTCTTTGGAGTTAACCCCATTTCTAACCCCAATCTTCATTTATAAGCCCATTTCATAAAAAATGCTAATAATAAATTTGTAGTAAAAATGAAGATTAGAAAAATCCACAACGAAGAAAAGCAATATGGAAAATGCATTTCCACGCTCAAAAACAAGTATTCAAAAAATTTTCCATTAGTTTTCACTCAAAACCTAATCTGGGTTAACATCTAACCCTCCTCACTGAGGAGGGTTAAGATTTGCGGGATTTAACCCCGATTTTAACCCGGGTTTGAAACCTAGCTTTTGTTATAACACTGGGTTAAGGTTTATCACTTACCCTATTCCTAACCCCTGCAGCGAAACCCGGGTCTCGCTAACCCTGTTTCATACTATCGGGTTAGGGTTGATAACCCTATTTCTAACCCGGGTTAGCGATTTAACCGGGTTAAATGGCTTTATAACATTGGCCCCTGCTCGAACATTCTTCTGACATGCCATTTTTGTGTCAATATAGTGCCGATAAACAGACCAGGCTAGATGTAACAATTGGTAACAACCTGAGGTTTTAAAGGTTATAAGTATTGCAGTTTACCCAATAAGCATATGCATGTTGTTAATAGTTTCATCTGGATCTGCAATTGACTGTTTCCTACAAAACAGTGAAGGCAGAAATAAGTTATACCAGGAAATAGTCAATAACAATGAAAAATTGTTAGTAGATATTCTGTGGACATTTTCCAAAGGAATTAGGAAATCCTATTGTTGGCTCAGCTACAAAAGTCAGCTTTTGAAAAGAGGAGAAAACAGCAAAAGATAAGGCAAATACCTAAACTAAGTTTGATAAACCTAAATTGTTGAAAATTTAACCAAACTGCATTGACGGTGCCGACTTCGGCAAGGAACCGTGTCAAAAATAAAATCGTGTAAACAATTTTACCAAACGTTTTCTTACAAAGTTACACGAATCTTACACGTTTCTTTTTATTGGTTGTTTTTGTTTTTTATGTATTGTTTTTGTTATAATCTTTTTAGATTCCTGTTGCAAGTAGTTTGTGCTACGCTGAGCATATAAAATAAAACAAAGAAAACAGAAAAGTTAAGCTCATGGTTTTTTGGCGCGCTACAGCAAAACAGTGACTTAAGACTTAGTAACAAAAACTTCAAATCAGGCCACATCAAAACAAACTGTTGTACACGAATTTTGCACCAATAAGATCGTGTAAATATATTGTGTGCACACGAAATTTTGTATTGAAAATAGAACAATAAATCCACACGTACTCAGAATATTCTGCAGTCGTAGTAGTAGACTTAGCAGTCGAAATAGCAGAGGTATGTGTTGATCCTAAATTATTAGATCCTGGTCCAATGCCATCCCTGAAACAAGAAAATGCATTTTCATGGCCTAAAATCTAAAAGTGTCTCGCTAGCTGTGGAACACACTTAACACTTGCCATTTATAGAGGTGTGACTAAATTAATAACGGGAAATACTGTTTGGAACCCAATGATTGAAAGTAATAGCACTTGTATCAAGAGTTCATAATCATTTCTCTTATATTATAGAAGAAGAGTAAGCCACCCACTAGGGGGGCTTCTCTTCCTGGCATTGAGTAACGGTGCACCGACCATAATAAGCGAATGCTCCCCCGCTTGACGGGGTCGACAAATATACCCCCTCCGCTTGGTGGGGGAGGGGTAGCCAAAAGTGGTCCCCGTTTGAGGTGGGGGGGGGGTCGCTCATGCAAGCTGTTTGATTCATTCTGATTGGCTGTTGGCGACCATCTCCAAACGGGGACCCTTTTTGAAAATAAGCTGTACAGCTACGCTCTTATTTAACTTAAAAGAAAGAATATTTGGAAATGATGTTCTTTCTTTCTTTCAGAATAAATTTTCTTTCTGTCTTCTTGCAATAAGCCAAAGTTAAGGCAAAGGTCAAAAGTTTGAATGACAGGTGACAAATTTAAGCATTGCTATTGAGTGCAACAAACGCACACAGGCGTTTACTGGGAGGGATTAAATTACACTTGACCTTTACCTTAACTTTCTTTCCTCCTTCTTTATTTTGAAAGAATCTTTCTTTCTTTCAAAATAATATTTCTTTAAAATCTTCTTTTCTTTAAAGTTAGATATGAGCGTAGCTGTAACTGCCGTAAGCCTTTGCCAGGCCCTCCCCCAAAAGCATGGGGGCTTCTGCAATCTGATCGACCGTTGGCTACCCCTCCCACCGACCGGTGACCTCTGTTTGGCTATCTCCCTCCAAACAAGGGTACATTCGAATATTGCGGTCGGAGCACCGTTACGCAATGCCAAGAAGAGAAGACCTCTAGTGGCGTATTCTTCTTCGTAAATATAGAAGAATTATGGGCTCTTGTTGTATGTACGCTTAAATATACCAGTCTGCTGGTTTACCACTTTAATACACGTAGAATACTATCAAGAGTATATAATAGATAAGAGTATGACACTCTTAAGCTATCATGTTGAAATCATGCTAGGTATGCTCGGTGCGTTAACTCGGGATCCCCCCGGAAGTTTCCGGGGGGGGGGGTCCCGCTTTGCACTATCTACACGCTTTCATATAAGCGTGTGTCTTAGTAATTTTAATTAATTAATTATTAATTAGGTTAGTACAATCAAAAAACTAATTCGACAACGTTGTAGCATTTTTCTGCTCTTTCTAATGATATAATAATTGTTGCACACTACTTTCCTTCGAACTTTTGTATTATGAAACAATTTTTATACCATTAGAAACAGCAGAAAAAATGATACAAAGTTGTCGAATTCGTTTCAACTTGCGTTAACCTTATTATAGTTATAATTAATTAATTAAAATAACTAATAAATTACCTACAGTAAGCCTTAGGCTAATGGACCAATCAGTGAGCAGACACACGCTTATATCAAAGCGTGTATGTAGTGCAATGGGACCCCCCCCCCCGGATCTTCGGGGGGGGGGGGGTCCCGAGTTAACGCACCGAGCATACCTAGCATGATTTGTCCATGCTAGTGTAAGAGTGATTCACTCTTACTATTATACACTCTTGATACTATTAATTCATTTAACACCGGGAATACTATAAATTCATTTCGCAATTAAAAATCAAAGACTTTAGGTACACATTCCGCGTAAACAGGTTGATGTAGAAGTTTTGGGAACAAGTCCGCTATTTAACGATTGCAATGATATAAATTCACAATTAAAAGAACATGAAAAAAATTATCGATTTTTAGAAGTTTCAAAATTTTCTGCGATTTTTGGAAAACTTAAGAAATTTTAAGAAAAAGTTCCGGCGAAGCGTGAAATTTTTCGGAATTTTTGTGCGAAAAACTTTTTTCCGGGAGTTGTTTGCTTACCCTTGTACATTTTTTCGTTACCCCTTGCCCCTAATGCGGTAGGGCTTGTAAATTGCCCGGGCTGGGGGGAGGGGCTTAGACCCCCCACACCCCTTCCTCGTGTTAACCTATGATGTGTAGAATTTAAATTTGACCTAATTCTGATATATCAGTGCATAAGCACAATGCTGAATGTAACCTTGTTTCAGTCTACATTGCTTACATTATCTTTACATATCCTTCAAACCAGAGATCACTGTCGTATGTCGCATCGTTTGTAGTTATTGACGCGCACTCTCCACTGACATCATCACAAGAATGACATACAATGTTGGCAAACTCGAGAAGCCTCGACGAAAATAGTTCACCAGGGTGTTTGCAGTAGGTCTGTTTCTTTTCGTCGTAATGATTATAGTTCACTGGATCCATGAGTCCAATAATTCTGATTCCATTGGAAGTAGAAGCCGATGGCGACATTTCACTAGAAACCAAAATATGACTACGGCATGCTTTGACATACTGACATGACATACTGACTGACATATGACATACTATGACACTTTTTAACCATGCCAAACAGCTACAGTATCAAAGCTAGCACAATTCTAAACCAGTTCGAAAGTTTGTTGTTACTACAGGTACTGTTTTTCCAGGTACAAACGGCAGATTTTCCAAATGCTTTCTTAAAAAGGCAGTAAAATTTACTGCCTAAGACTAAATAGATGTAATCTCCATTCTTTAGTTAGCATATGTATAAAGGTGTAAAGACGCATACAGCATTATGGTTTTGGACACAAGATTACTTTATAACTTCCCTGTGTTTAACAAATTGCGACGTCATCTTTCAAAGCGTCTAGTGAAAGCAAAAATATTATGCAAGCACGCTTGTTCAGTGTGTGGACAGTTAATACGCGAAAACGAAGGAATCGGAGGTGGTTGGAAATATGCCAAAACTCTGCTGAAGAGGTTTAGTCTTGTTGAAGTCAGCATTCTTTCTACAATTACATAGTAATAGGCACATTTGCTACAAAGTTTTGGGGCAAGGTCTCCTGTTCACCCAATTAAGATTTAAAATAATTCACAATAATTGCAAGGTCATTTATTTTATTCCACAACCTTATTTTGAAAAAATAGTACTGAAACCACTCTGAGTACTGGAACCACCATCGTTTAGTCTGTGCAACTGCAGGGTTAGCCTGGGCTATAAATGTTTCTGGATATTCCAGAGCCTTGCCCCTGCATGTCCAATGGTATTGTGTCATAAGTCCTATCGTGTCCATCATGTCCTATAGTTTCGCATACAGAACAGACGTTAGGAAGCTTAGGAATGGTTTGTCCTCGTCCCACTACTAGCATAAATCCCATGCTGTCAGGTTGTCTCTTATATGTTTCAAAAGGAGCTGAGATGATCTTTGTGTTTGCCAAAACATCGTCCAAAGATTCCTTTGCTATGTTTGTTAATTGAGATCAGTTCATCAGTTCATCTAATTTACAACTCCATCTTTAAACATACATGGGTTCGGCACACTTTCCTGTCTTTGAATCTGGATACGTCGTATTTGGATAGTACACTCGATGATCTTTAAAGGAATCCACACCAGAAAGCTGACAATCAAGTGTTTCAAAATTACTATCACAAAACAGCGCAAATAGCCCTGTCGGTAGAATCATTTCTGTTTCAATACCACACTCAATTGTCCTAGGCATAAGAAACAACAGCAGTAAGTTTAGGTTATTTAACATTTATTCTAATGTGCTATTTCAAGTTGCCTAAAGTTCTTAACTTTGGCTTCGCTGTAACATGTTTCTCCTATCTTTGTGTGTAAAAATCGGATTTGTCCATATTTGGGCACCTTCTTCTGCTGGGCTGAACGAGTCACTTGAATGCAAAACCTATATCATTTGCTTCGGCATACTGAATATATCCTTGTGTTAGCTAAATCGAGCAGTAACATCAAGAACAGTTACAAGTGTAGAAACATGATCAACGACGATACACAGTGAACTGAAATTGGATTGTACACTACTTTATCATTCGTCTGGTCTTACTGCGCAAAACGAAACGGTTTGATATTATCTTTGTATATATATGCAACGTAAACAATATCAAGAAAAGGAGCCAATGTAATGGCAGTTCCGGGGTCAGCTACGTATCCGGGGCATTCTGACAGCAAATCGCTGATTAGAGTAGGCACAGCCCGAGTCTGTTGCGAAGCCATATTTCGGAGACGGTCTAAACAGCCAGCATCAATGGAAAGAGCGTTCTTGCTGGCATTGAACAATTCGTGTGTAGGAATAATGGCTCTGAAAAGTATATATAATCGAAATATAATATAGTCCTCAGCTGACAAAAGGCCAATCACCTAATCTAGAATTCCCCACTCATGTTTGATTAGATTAATACAGCATATATAGAAAGTGTGGTCTGATTTTGATTGAAATGAGAACTGCATGAGAAGAAATGAGTCCATCTGTAGAATCGGTTGCTATGGCACTATCACTATTCGGTATCCTACTTCGCCTTTCTTATTTATACATTATCTGTAAGCACTTATGATTTTGCAAAATCCTAATCTTTTGCTTGCTAATTTCCGGGGTGTTTCTGATTGATAGGTAGTTAAAAAATTGAATACAAATAATTAAGTTTAGTATAAAATTCATTAGCTTGAAGTTCGATAAGTAGATAAAAACTAAATTTATAATCAATGCGTACAACTATCCACAGGATCCACTAAGGGCCACAATGTAAGGGAACTCAATTGTGGGGATCTTATCTGTTAGTGAGTGACATTATCGGACCACAGTTTTTGGAACCGCAATGATTTAGAAAGTCTTAAAAACATTACCGTTAGATTGTATAATTGGTTATTCCTTCACACTATGTGAATTTGTGAAACTGTGATTTCTCTTCCTCCGAAAGTTTACTACATAAGATCTCGGACTCTAGTTTTCTAAATCGATTTTTGTCACGTAAGCTAAGTGTTTTCTGAGGTATCTCACTAGGGTGAATGCTTCTTTTCTGAATCGGATATTGATTTTTTAAAATTACAAATTTGGCAGCATCCAAGCACAACACAACTGCAACGATAAGCTATGTTAAAAGAACTGATGTGTAAGTGTATGTGTAATGTGTATGTGTAAGTGTGTAACTTTTAAGCTTACTAAATATATTTAATGGATGTAATATTGACCGTTTTTGGAGGATGTAACAGATGGTAAGAAAATTAATTGATTATCAAGGGTTCATTTATTAGTCTAACATTTATTATTGTTAGCTTGTTAACTGTTTCAATGCACTGAATTTGTTAATTTGTTGAAGTCGATGCTTTTAGAAATCTTGTACATGGTATTGTCTTGGTTGGAAGAGATTACTCAAGCTCTCCTCCGGCGTAGAACTACCATTTTATCCTACTGCTGTCACCGAGCAGAAATATAGCAGAAGCGGAGAGATAGCCTTACCTACAGTCAAGGATTTTTTGATCCCCGTATTTGGCTTCCCATGCTTCTATGTAGAATTTGACTAAACCTGAACTTGTAACAGCAACATAAGCATCTAGGCTTTGATGATAAGTCGACATGATCGTGTCGGAGTCCAAATCATCCAGTCCGTTTAGAGCACATGTTTCTTCACTAAAACGTAATCAGTATCAGTTCAGTACTCAGAATGCTTGCTAAGCTTAATACAAATGCGATGCGTTTCATTGAAACGAAATACACATATTGCAGCAATAACTATTGAGACACGCATTCCATGATAACACTTGATGTATACGAAAATATATAAGATAGATAAGAAAGAAAATACGAGAAAAAGAAAGACAAAAAGAACAAAAGAAAGAAAGAAGATAAATAGTAAAATATGCGAAGAGCTGTATGTACCTAGTGTCCTTACACTGACTAATGATTAGCAAAAAACACATTATTTGCCTCATTTTAATAAGTACATATATGTTTGCTAGTTCTTATACCATACGAAATCTGCTTTTGTAAGATATCCACAAATATTTTCTGAAACAAAGAGTTGCTATACGAATAATTAATTTGTTCAATTAAATTTACTTTGATTCGAAATCTGTACATAACACTTCTGTGTTACCCAGAAAATAGCACTGGATAGATCCGGGTTCATCAGCATGTGTTAATACTACCACAAACGAAAGTATCCTAAAACAAAGTTACATGGAATCAGGGATCACATTAAACCGGTGCAATTTCTTAGCATTTGTTATTACTTACGTCGTGAATGCCCTGGAGATTGTTGCGGTTGACAGTGTTGTAGCGACACTCTTTTCAATCACTTCTTTTAAAATGAACAGTGTTCTTTCAGAGTGGACAATGAACAGCGAACAGCGGGTTCGAAGGTGGGACCGTGAGGACAGTGCAAAGTCAATGGCTGTGCATCCGCCAGTATTAGGCTGTATCATCGAATATGCACACCAAGAGTTTAACTCATTTTTGCAAAGATTGTATTGCTGTCGTGACTTGTGCTGTGTCTTGGTCCTCAGACCAGCCGCCAGGCAACGGCAAGGCCAATGCAGCTTTTCATGATAGGCGGAGGCATCACTCGTCGTGATGTCGTTCAGTCCTTGAGACTCCTTCTGGCAACTTGGTTGAATTGTTTTTGACCGACCTTATGGGTTCCATCTTGTCTCTCTACCACACTGTGATGGCTAATGCAGCAAACTATAAACAAATAATTGCCCCACCCAACCATGTAATTAACATCTGATATATGATAACCTTACAAAGAAACTAGTTTGTTTGTACTCGCAATCATATTGAGGAAATTTCACAGACCGTCCTAATCGAGAGAATTTCTTAAATTTCTTAATATCAAAGTGTTGAGAATGTTTTTGATGCAGCAAATGTATTCCGATCCAGCTGCCTACGTTGTCTCATGTCTGCCTCTGCAGCTGTTACAAACATACCAATCATTGCAATAATTCGAAATAATGTAAGTCAACCGTATTTATGTATTATGGAAAGTGTAAGCTACATTTAATTTTAATTTCTAGCCCAGTACTTCATGTACCGGACTGGAAACATCTCATTGCAAAATATTTTTTGGTCAAACTGTGGACTAAGACCAAAATTAAACGAATATACCTAATAATGTGGCAGATACGGGTGCAACGCAGTTCCAATTATTAAATCTATCTTCAATTTAAAGCTAATACCCGAGATTTTGATGCGAAAAATTGATAAGAATTTAGATATGAAAAATGTTTCACCGCTTGATAGGCGAAAACAGCAATCAGCATAATAGCAAGCATATTAGCATAAAGCAAGAATATTAATTGTTTGCTGAATCTTGGAATAGGTTGTGATTCTCACAGTTATGAATAGTTAGTGCCCCACTGCTGCAATATTATAGTTATACTTGTCATTGGCTATTATGTCCTGGCTGTCGATGAATTGAATATATATCTATTGTATGGTTATTATGTGTGACCATTTAGGTCATAGTCTAAAACAGACCACAAATGAAACACCGAACTAAACTAGTGTTGCAAAACAGCATTCCCCATTGCTCACTTATTTCCCTCGCCCTTCATGTGCACGTAGTTGGAATTTCTTACTGTAGAAGTGTAAGGGTACATTAGTAAAATTAAAATAACGGTTCTGCTGGGAGTCGAACCCAGGTCATTCGAGTGGCTTGCGATATCCTTATCCACTAGGCCTCCAGAACCATAGACAGTTTGCTTTCTAACATTTATATCTGATGTGCTTTCGTATGCGTGTGTGGTTAAGCGTTGTTATGTGCAATATCCATTATGAGAATGTCGTTAAAGCTGTTGTGTATGTAAGCTGGGCATGCAAAATTTTGTATACTTAGAAATTTAGGCTGCTTAAATATCACTCCGTGGTGAAAGAGTGGTAGTCTATTAGAGCCATCTACCCGGCAGGCTGATGGGTTGCCTGCGCCGGATAGAGTAGCAGTTACGTTTCCCCGTTAATGCGGAATCTGAGGCTAAGTAGGGATGCGTAGGTACGAGTGTCGCTGAGAGTCGCAAATGCAAGCTTAGAGTTTGAGGCGCTGCAAATTTTTATCAAGGTTATGGAAGATTGTATTTTTTGTCAATTCTTGTCCTTAATCAAATTTGAAAACAGTAAAAACTTTTGTCCTAAATCAAATTTGAGGACGTTTATACTAAGTTTAGTTTAGTTTCGATTAGTTTTACGGTAGAGAGATTGATGTGCTGGAAGTTGTTTTCAATTTTAAGCAAGGTTGCAATTCCTGTCCTTAATCAAATTTGAAACAAGTAATAACTTTTGTCCTAAATCAAATCTGAAGAAGTTTATACTTCGTATATATTAATTGTAAGTTTAGTTTAGTTTAGGTTAGTTTTACGGTAGAGAGATTGCTGTGCTGGAAGGGAGTTGATAACTAGATGCAAATGGAGAGATTTTCTCCTAGCAGGGGATGTTATGCGCTAACAGTATCGATTTTCAGCGAATTTGTGAAGATGTTAACGAAAACTGTGTTTGGTATGTTATTTGGAGTGATTGCGCTGTTGAGTGTAGGCTTGTTTTAGAAATGGCTGTTAATTTTGAGATTAATTCATATTTGAGGAATCTTATAATAATCACTGTTAGAGAGTTTAACTTCTTTAATTGTTGCTATTTACTTAAAGAATTATTTGAAAGTAAAATACACTTAAAATTTCAATTTGAAATAACTTTGCTAGTTTAAGTTAGGCTATTAAGTGGTCATTTGGTTAAATTAGTGATATATAGTGAAGCAGTGGTTAAAAACGGCTGCTAATTTTGAGATTTCTTGAAATTTGAGCTTTGTTAAAAGATTGGTTGCTTTTGGTAATTTAAGAAATTTGTTGCCATTAATTATGTTTTTGTGAAATTTGGGCTTTGTTAAAAGATTGGTTGCTTTTAGTAATTTAAGAAATTTGTTGCCATTAATTATGTTTTTGTAAAGTTTGAGCTTTGGTGAAAGAGGTTTAATGTTTGATTTGTGTCGTTTTTAATGGATTAGTTAAGATATACAGTAATAGATTTGTGTGTTTTTGAGCTTGTTTAGTGTTAATTTTTTAAAGTTTATTTTTTATTTTTCCTTAAATTAAAATAAATGTTATTAGATAAAGTTATGGCTATATATAGTAAAGGAATAGTCTGTTTGTTTGAAATAAGAATTAGGTTGAAATTTTACTGTGAAATAGTAGTGCACGCTTTAATTTTTAGAATTTTTTTGGCGTAGTTTTTTTGATTTTTTGTGTTGTTTGAGATTTGTTGAAAGATATTTAAATTTAGCTGTTTATTGGTGTCGTAGACTGTTCATTTTCGCTGATGTTTTGCAGTTTTAATTTTAGGTTTTGCTTAAGTTTTCTTGTCGTATCGTTTTGTTGTGATGCATATTTTCTGTGGAAACCTTCCTTAGTCAGCGTTTGGTTTGGTTGACTGAGATAGGTTGGCTGAATTGTTTCGGTTTCCTGGTCTGGCGTTGTTGGAATCCAGACTATATTTGTACGTTACCTTTCCGTCACGGAACTATTTGCTTTATTTGTATTGCCTTAATTGGTTTCTTGAGATGCCGTATTTGCACGAATAGAAGCGTGCGGAGCAGAGTGCGCGAAATTTGTGTCAGTGCAGTTCTAGTAACTTTCTAGAAATTTAATTTCATTTGGATTCAGCTCTCAATTTTTTCTCCGGATGCGTAACGGACACAGATGTCCTGCATATAATTTAATTACGTTTTCAGACTGGAAAAGAAACTGAAGACGTATGCTGCTATGAGCACTGCTAAACCCATAAGATCTTCGCGTAAAGCTGGATCCTCTGTTTCAAAACAAAAACGGTATGTATTCGTTTAAATTTAATTCTCTAATGCAAAAACTACAATAAGAATGCTCTAAATTTCTGTATATCTGTATTTAATTAAAACGGTGCAACTTGAACATAAACAAGTCGTAATCAATTTTATCCTTGTATACTTTCTCGTGGTGCACATACATAAAATGTACCATGCCCCATGTTTAGAATGAACCTGAAGGCTACCTCACATGATAGCCATTATTTCTCTTATTCAGAGGATGAAAAACACCCTCCCTTTACTGGGAAAAGCATAGAGGGTCAACCCATGGACTTTCAGTTTGTTTCATTGTAAGCAAAAACGGAAACGTGTAAGAACTGCGGTCTTTCTTCGCCTTGCAAGTGTAGTCGCTCTTTCAACATATATCACTTCTAGATTCTCCAATACGGATAACTTTCGTGAACGTGCGAACCGTGAGTATGCATTGTATCTGCGGAAAAAATTTTGCGCTGCTGATGGCCTTTGGTGAACACACTAAAACACTCATAAGGGACAAAGGAAACTCCTTCAGACTATGCAGTCTCCATTTCTTTGTAACTTATGCAATAATCGCGTGCAATCATTCCTTAACGTGAATATGTAATAAGCAAATGAGCTCAGATTATAAAGTCACTGTGACAGTTAGGTGACAGTTGTCTGCCACCATAAAACCGACAGAATTTAGCACACCTCTACACAAGAAACACACACACACACCCCACACACACCACACACACACACACACACACACACACACACACACACACACACACACACACACACACACACACACACACACACACACACACATAAGGACCTTCGTATGAATGAAATTAAATGTTAACAAAGAGTGCATTTCGTAATTTGATCTGTCTAAGCTACCTATTTCCACTACTGTTGCGTTCTCGAATCCAGCTTCTGACATGCTCGTTTTAAATGAACAGCCAACTCTTCGTGCTTTCCCGATTCCTCATAGCTGTCAACTCTTATCTTCTATTTCTTATTTCAGCGATGATGCTCCACGCCTACAGGAGATCCTGGCTCCGTCTTTCTGCGAAGTGGAAAGTAGCCATATTCCAGTGATTGATTTGGCTTCTCAGCAGCATGGAACTTCAAACTCCACATATTCGGCAGCCAGTACTGTAGTTCGACGTCCAAAGAACGCCAGCTCCTGCCTGAACTTTCTATCAACTCTAACTGTTCTCCCTGGACAGCGTAGTTACCTCGCCTATCTGTTTACAGTTCTGTTGTGGCCCGTTGTTTTGCAGAAGTTTTCTGTTATTTGTTTAAACTTCTTGACGTTTTGTTTACTTTCGATGTCTTGAAGATAAATGAATACTTTGATTCTTTTACTTAAAATGTCTCCGTCATCATCTGACTACGGAAACCAAACCATTACTAGTTTTTCCAAAACTTTAACACGCACAAATTCAGTCTAGCAGGAAACTAATATAAACTTTTCAGGAGAATTATGCCCACAGCTATTCCAAAGCAGCCTGACTAAGGCTATCAGTTTATTCAATTCTTTGACATTTCGACAAGAACTATTAGTGATCTAACCAAAAACACAAACGTTCTGCGAAAATTATAACAATACAGTAGATCTCCAGTCTCACTGCTGTACTCCAAGAGCTGTCAGTCTTCTTTCTTTTTGGCCACTGGCTTTCACTGCAGCTGCCCCTCTGCTCAAAGAATGCTGATCCCACCTACAAAATCGCAGCTTATCTTTTGCGATGCAGCCCTGTTCCACCTGCCCTTTGCAAATCAAAACTTTTCGGTCACAACAACAAACAACCTCTAGCCAGTAAATTCAGACATTTAATCAAGCGAAAAAAGAAAATCAGTTATAGTACAGCCTTCATAAATATTCAATATGACGACATAGAAACCCTTGTATGAACAACATATCTTTCAATGAAAATATAAATAATTATCCTTTAATGAAAATATAAATAATGTGCACATGAAGTGATGCCTACTTATTTCAATTATTTTGCCCAACATCTGGTCCGAGTTGAGACACAAAATAAAGACTACAATCTGCGCCTATCAAATCATAAGCACACTCTGGCATATTCCGCAGTTAGACACATCAAAACCCTATAAACTGAATTCCCAGAAATGAAATGAATTCAGCCCAGCAGGCAGATTTCAGTCACATCAAACAGAATCCACCAGGTCGTCTTTTTGTATTTTGGAAAAAGGGCAATGTGATGTCAGCCGCGGATTGTTTCCACCTGTACATTTGCCACGCATTCGACAGGAAAATTTCAAAAAATTAAACAAAATAGACTCCAAGAATAACAGTTGCCCAGCCTGCCTTGCATTGGAATTTAGCAAGTTCTTAGGGTTTAGCTTAGAAGGATGCACTCAAAATGCCTGAACAGCCGCCATTTGATGATGGAATTAGCATGAAGAAATGTCACGTTGCCTAGCTTAGATCTAGGAGTTTTTGATGAAAGTGATTGGATTAAGAATTGGCCAAATAAATGGTTGCTGCAAGTGAAGATTAGGGGTTGCATACACGTTTGATTCACGTCGACCGAGTACGACTGTAGGGGACAGATGAATCCGCATCCAGTATCCAGTTGGAGATCTGCTTCATGCTGCAGTCGATTATCATTCCACGTCCCCCCCCCCCTGGGGCGCCTGACCAACATGCCAAATAAATTCTAACTTCGCAGTGCATGGCTGGTTGTATTTCGTCCTGTTTTCTCCTCAGTCACGTCGGAATTGGACGCCTCCGGTCCTTAAATTATGCTACCGAGCTTGCGGATCCTTTATGCCAGCAGCCATATCTTGGCCCTATATGGGTTTCCCCCTTTTGACCCCATTTCTAAGACATGCGCTGGACTTGGAAGCGGAGACACCCATATGGATTCGTCCGGCCGCCACTGAAGAAAAAGAAGAAGCAGAAGAAGTTTGTTGTACGGTTTTGAAATTAGTCATGCCATGGTTTCCATTTTATTAGGCAGTTCATAGCTTTGTTTTAAACTCAGTGTTTGGGTACATCTTCAGTACATACTACTACATCCTGCATCCATTTCCGAAACTTTCCTAGTCTAAACTTCAAACACCGAACACAAACCAGCCATTGTTTATTACACGTACGGTATTCCTTTAGGCAAAGTTATGGCTTTTCCTACAATGCATACTGCCCAGATTGCATGCAAACTTGATTCATTAGTACTTTATTATTTGCATGAACAATTTCTTTGGTTTCTTCAGGATAGATACATAGATGCTTTTCTTCCACTGATTCTAGCTATCAAAAGTTGCTATATTAATGCAAACTGAAGTTTGAAATTTGCATTATCGTGTTTATATTATTGGGTATATCTGCAACATAACTTTTCCCAAATCATGCAGATTTCCGGAAGACTATCTGAAACAACATTTGATACCATTGTCCGAGAGGGTATGTCTAAAACAAGAATTCTTCCATGAAGTAACGTAATCACGCTTTGGCAGCACAATTGCTAATTGTAACATGCTAATATTGTAGGAAGGAACACACATGTTCGACAGAAACTGGACATGAAAACACGCTCGCTACAGTTGAAAACTATGAACGGAATGCATTGGCCGACCTATTCACCACATGTTTATGTATAACCGGCATTTGTGAAAAACAGGTGGACAGAGGCCGCTTAACACTGTGAAGTTTGACTCTACTGAACTTAATAAAATGCTGTTGCCTGACTTTGATGCCCTAGGAAGATCCAAAAACTACAGGTGAACAACAGTAGCGTGCGATGCTGGAGAATTGTTCGGTCCTGACCAACTAAAACCCGACGAAATGGTTACAACGATTTATTGTAATTTCAACAAAAACTTGACGACGAGATTAATACAAAACATTAATTTTGGCCAAACCATAACTTGACAAAATACCAAACCAATACAAAATACCCGGCAAAAGCCGACAAAGCGCCGAGGGAAAACTTGACCAAACACCCAACACAACTTTACCCCAAACTCGAACCCAATGATCACTACCCAACCACTCGCGACAGAACTTGTACCCACAACTACAACTAACCAACCCAATATGGAGAACCACACCCGTTAGCTAGCCAGACCTACGAATTTAGACAAAAGTAATGTTAAATCATTGAACGTTCGAATGTAATGTCACTACTCAATTTCACTTAGGCTTAGCAGCTCATGAATAATTTATATCTTTCCTGTCGGTGCTAACTTCACAACACCTAAAAGCTTTGCATACTTTGTCCCGATTTTGGGGAACAAGTGACTGACGAGAAAAACAAACCATACTCCACTCATTAACGCTGGCGAGAAGTGCATGGACCATGGAGTGCATTAACATTAACGAAAAGTGCATTTTAACGTAACAGCAAAGCGTATGAAAAGTTACAGCATTAAGCCGGGTTCACACTGCTGTCTTATGTCTCATGTATTAGGGCCTTAGTTAAACGAGTTAAAACAGTTAAAATTAACTCGATCCTTTTCGTGCACAGGGTTAAAAGAGTTAAAGAGTTCATTTTAACTCGACTGCAGGGTTAAACGAGTTAAAACTTTCTAACTTTAATCTTTTAACTCGCGCGCGAAAAGGCCCTTAGACAGCACTCTTTGATCTCTTCAACCAGTCAAATTAACAATATCTAGACTAGCTACAGTGTGAGTAGCTTATATGTCTTAAAACACAAGACACAAGCTGAGCCTAGTCCAAGTCTGTCTTAAGACAAAAACACATAAGACATAAAACATTGTGAAGTTAGCACCGACAGGAAAGATATAAATTATATTTGAGTTGCTAAGCCTAAGTGAATTTAGTACTGTATTTCGACAAACGTTCAAAGATTTTACATTACTCTTGTCTAATTCCGTAGGTCTGGTAGCTAATAGTTGATATTCGCCATATTGGGTAGTCTTAAGTTCAGTTGTGGGTGTAAGTTATTCGATAGTGGTTGGGTCGTGAATGAGAAGCGTTGGGTTCGAAATTGGGGTAATTATTGTTGGGTTTTTGCTAAGTCTCCTTGTCGCTTGTCGGCTTCTGTCGGTTTTTGGGTGATTGCTCTAATTTGGTCAAGTTCTTTATTTTGCCTGAAATTCTGTATTTTACTAATAGTTGTCATTGTGGTTGCTTGAAATTTATTAAACTGTTGTAATCGCCAAAATAGAGTTCTAGTTGGTCAGGTTCCTCCAGTTCTCCAACATCGCACACGACGGTATTTCACCTGTAGCCTAGGATCTAATTTATTAGTCAAAAGAAGGTAACAGCATTTTACTATCTCTCATAGAGTCAAACTTCACATGTGGCGACAGTGTCATGTGGTAGATGTTGGAGGAGTGTGACGGTCTTGACTCGAAATTTTATCGAGCTTTGGAAGATCGATTTCAAGATATTCAACGCCTTTTTGAGTTCTACGTCAGAGGTGCTGTGAGCAAGCGCCAGTAATGGATCAGGGGGACCCCCGCGAGCTTGGTGAATATCGTGACCCTCCTCTTCAGGATGGGGTTCTACCTGGAACCTGAGGGGGGCCCCTTACCGTGCCTGGGGGATTCCCTATATTTCCACCACGATTCCTCTGCAAACTTGGGGGGAAATTCTTCATGTAGTCAAGATAATTCCTTCTTGTTAAGCGCAAGTCCCGGTCAGTATGAGAGGTCCACCCCTCCCCCCCAGTGGACCCAGGCGGGGGTTCGTCCCAGCCCCAAACTTCTGCCTCTAGAGCAGATCAAATTCCAAATATTCTCAAATGTTGAACAAAGCTTTCGGCCCTCCGGTTACCTCACCTAATCAGAAGGTGCAGAATGGGGGCGAACCCCCCAAAATTGCTCCCTTCCCCCGACGCCCACTCCACAGGTTCAGGGAGAAGGCTTAAAGCTTAGGCTTAAAGCAGGCTGCGGAGGCTCAGGAGGCCTCACAGCATCTTTTGACTGACCCTAGGTACGCAAAGCGGGGTTTTCCACTTCATAAAAATGAACATCTTCCTTCATTGAAATTGGATATTCCCTAGCAGACTTTCACATTGCGGGAACCTGCAACGCTGCCATCTTCTCCTGTGATTAAATGGCCCGATGAGCAGTTTTTGTCTTTTGCGAGTTTGAACCAGCAATTTGAGTGTTCGGCAGCCCCTTGGGGGCATCCTGCAAATTCGAAATCAGTTTTGTTCAAATATTCGGCGCGATATGTCGTGGAAAAACTGGTTCCCCGTTTTGACGCGGATCCACCACCGCACAAATTACATTACATTACAAATTACAAATCGTAGTTGTTTTTTTCTGGACCGCGAGATCAAGTCTATGCGACCTCCATTGCCGGGCCTTACCACCGATGACGGTGCCATTTTAGGGGCTCCAAAGTACAAAGGTCCACAGGACATTGACCAGGCTTACCACCAAGCAGTCTGCTTAAAGTTTGGGAAGCTAGGTCTAAGAAAATGGTTGAGGTGGCAAAGGCCGTCACTGATGAATGCTTAGCAGATTTAGCGCATCAAATTTTGTGTACTTTCACCCGATTTCTAGCTTTCAATGCACTAATGATCCGGCTTCCAATATGTTTCGTCTTGAACTGAAGGAGGTCCCGGGCGCAAACGGGTGGGTTGAATTGTGGGGTTTATACTTCCGAACCTCAAAGCAAGCTTACCAACTTTAGTTTGTCGCTTGCTGGCACGCTCCAGCTGAAGCGTGCGCTCAGTACCTGAATCCATTTGACTGTAAATTTGCAGCTGAACAAATTCTGGGTTGGTTGCCTCCTGATTCGGTTATTCGGCGTATGTGGCAAGGCAAGGATATGCATGTGCGGGCATTTGTCATGCTAGAGGTTTTGCGCGCCAAGGCCAAGGCCTGCCCTGATTTTGTCAATTTTCTGCGCGATGCTGGTTGCAGACTGCTGGTTGAAGCAACGCGTGACCCATATTGGGGAATTGGGTTGTCCAAACACCAATTGAACAATTTGTCTCATAACCAGATTATTAGCGAGGTTATTCGTGCACATCAAAACAGAAATTGGCTGGGCAAAGTTATGATGATTCTGCGCGCTGAATTGTTCCTAAATTTGAATCGTGAGCTTGAAGATCTATGGAACCAGAGGCAGCGGGCTTATCGGGCGGCGATTGCAATGATCGTCCCGCCCTAAGTGTTCTCATGCAGTTTTTGTGTATTTTCTTGCCCTTTGCATTACGGGTTGGTGCTAAATTTGGTGCTTAAAAGTCTTATTACCTTTTTCTTTCGCTCTTTACTGTTTTATCTTGGGAGCGGGGGTCTTTTCTTTTCCTTTCTTTTTACTATTTTTACATTTAACTTTTATCTGCTGTGTGGGTTACTTTATTGGATTTCTTGACGTATGTCGTTCTACTTTTGATTTTTTAGACGATTTCTTTTTGATAAATTTATTCTTTTTGGATTTCCGATTTAACTTATAAATTTTTGTTTACTTGATTCTTCTGTTTGTTAAAAGACTCTTTGAGTTTTGTAAACGATTTGAAAATTTTCCTTATCCTTCCGTGATTCTAGTACTTATAAATATTTTTATTTGATATTTTGACGTTCGCTTTCTTGATTACACTTTGTTCGAATTTTTCTTTTCCTATTAGAACAAACTTCGATCTTTGATTTTCATTGCTTTTTCTAAATTCCACCCAGCAGATTGGATTTTTGTTTTTAACCTTTTTACAACTTTTAACTGTTGGTACTCCAACCTTTTTCACACTCTCTTTTGGAGTGTTAAGTTGCGGGCCGCTCTGGTCTCCGCACATCGGGGAGGTGGGCCGCACGCTCTTTAACATTACTTTTTCTTTTGATTCAGTTTCATTTAGCCTTGAGATTCTCTTTGATAAGCACAGGCCTATGGGGTTTCTCCTCCGCCAAGCGGGGTCGCGTTTCTCCCAATGGTTCTGGAGCTACTAAAGTCATAGGTGGGACTATAATTATGTATCGTCAGTATTCTGTTTTGTTAATTGCTGCCATTTTCTAATCGTGAGTCTTTTGTGCTTTATTTGATTGCCTTAATTTTTGTTTTTGTGTGTTTTAGTTAGTCCTGTACTCCTGTAACCTTTTTCTGTGCTATGCCAGTGCCGACCCCCCATCCTTGGTGACGGGTGTGCTCCCCAGGATTTGTGTTGGCTGTCTTGGGAATAGATTTTACCGGCCATTGCTTGGTGCGCGGGTCTGGCACGGTGATTCACCGCCATGTCATCCGGTCGGTGGGTGCTGGGGCCGGGTCTCTACTGGTCCTACTACGTAGCAGGCCTCTGGACGGTTGGGTTGGCCATGTTCTGGCTTTTGTTGGTTGGTCTGTTGGCCGACGGATTGGGTTCGGCCTGGTTGGTCGTTC
>JASAND010003854.1:0-19225 GCA_030248195.1 Trissonchulus latispiculum
CACTGATTGAAAAGAAAATTTTGGGACCGAGCTGCCAGTTTTGCTGACAGCTCGGTGACAGGTCATTGGCGAGTTCGGGGCGGAATTTCTCTTTTATTTTAAGGTCAAGCTTCTAGAAAGTTCTAGAACTTTCTAGAAGCTCGCCACCTACAACACAGTGATTGCAGCTGGTTGTGCCAGCTGGCCGCTGGGGGTAGAGATTAATGAGGTTTTGAAATTATTACCCCCCAACTGACCTATTTTTGATAAATTTCGGGTGCTGAAACTTGGCGAAATTTTAGAAACTTTCTCTAACACAGAAACGCAACCAAAGGGAGAACTTTGCAAAATTTCGTAACTTTGTTGAAATATCGCGCGAGATGTACAATTTTCAACAAGTTCAAAATTACATTATCGTATACTACATACTTACTTGTATCTACCTAGCTATTCGTTATTATAATTTTATAATTAATAATGGAGGTCAGCCCCCTCCAATCTTTATGACTTGGGCTAATATTCCTATTTTCCTTCTTTCTTCTCTGTTGGCCTTGTCCTCGGCCAGAAGTTCAAGTGAGGACAACTGCTAGGCCTTGGAAGAAAGAGGCCTAGCAGAAAGAGAAGAAGAAAGGAAAACCACACCCATGAGGTGTGTAGTCTGGGAGGTAGACAACCTCCCAGACAATAAAAAGAGAAAAAGGTTTGACTTAAGTCAAACCTAATAAAAAACCTTTTTAGAACACTCCTTTTTAGAGTGTTGGGAGTAGGGAATAAAAAACCATTTTTAAAAGACATTTTAAGCTGTAACTTTCTTATTTTTGGGAGTTAGAAAACCGGGTTTGGATTTTCGGAATCAGGATTAAATTCTCTTTCATATGAGCCCAAGTCATGTTTCTGACCAAAATTATAAAATTTAACTAAATATGAGCTAATTATCACTAGTCATTACTAATTAACCTTATCTAAGTACGTACCTAGCTATTTTATACCTAATATTGAACCATCTTCCAATATTTGTCATTTTGTGTGCAATTCTTTACTTTTCAGGCAATTTCACGACTACTTTTGGCCTGTTTGGCCCATAAACTTTATATTTTCGACTAATAACTTTCATAGGAAAAGCGGTAGGCATAAAGGGCGGTGCGGAAAGGCTTGTGAGAACTATTTTATGAATGAGAACTCATGAATATGCAAAGGAACAATAAGAATACCATTGTCTACTTCCGTGGAGAGTAATAACTCGTCTATATTCCTAAGATTCATTAATATTTCGTGGTTTTACATCGTGGGGAGTAACAACTCCGATTAATAGGGGAATTGGAGACCGAATTACCCTTGTTTACAACATCAGATCTAATGTTAGTGAATAATTATGCCTTAAATAAACTAAATTAGATTTAGATAAATGATTAAAACTAGTCTTTCTTGCATAATTAAGCGTAAACCGTGAGTCCTGGTTATGAGTTTTCACCTGATTTTGAATACTGGGCAACTCTGGCTTAGCAACGAACATATGATTTAAGCAAATAATACATGTACATTATTTAATAGCTACATTCCATAATGATTCCATAATGATGATTGCTGATCTTCTTCATGGATCCAAGACATCGGGCTTTCTTCTTCATAATCCAACTAACTTTTGTTTAACTTTTGACCAATTTTAACATCAAATTTTATCCATCACATTACACATATGACCATTTCAGAGTCAGTGTGTTAAAGCATGGTGTTGGACTAATTAATAAGGAAGTAATAAAATGCCATGCTAACACTTAGAGAAGTTCTACTTTAACTAATTCTATCTTTGCAAATATTAATACTGGATTTGTTAGATCAAATTAACCTGATTCCATCTATTTTCAGCACAAGTCAAGATGACAACATGGGCAACGAGCAGACATGTGTCTTCCATTAAGTGCAAAATCCCTTCATAATGGAAGTTGCTGCAAGCATAATAAATAATAGATAGACATGTACGAAATTAAATAACATAACATGAGGATATAAATTAGGTAAGCAAAGGACTCTTAGGAATGTATTAAGAGCCGTGATTTGCGGGGTGGAGAGTATCCAAATAATGTTGGCATCGATTTTCTTCAATTCCCATCTTTTTCTTTCTTATTACTGCTGCTATTATTATCAACTTTTTAATGTGTTTTGTTTTGTTTAATTTCAATTTATCACAAACATTTTCATTTATTAAATAACGAATATCAATATTTCAATATATTTTTTGCATATCATTGCCATCCAACTTGAAACCAAAAATTTCTGATTGAAAAATGTGACTATGAATTAAAAAATGATACGATAATATAAAATACAATCCTGAATTCAATTTTACAATTAGCAAGTCCGAATTCATCTGTAAACATTTTCCCTACAAATTGGAGTGGATTGGAGTGGATCAAATCAAATCAGCTTTAGCTCTAGATGTTAAGTTTTTAAACTGATATATTACAAATGCTTAAAAGTGCATTGTTAATGAAAGTTGGTGGTAATTTATTTTAGCAAACAGCTGATCTTAAAAAATGCTGACAGTTAGCAGCCTATTGTGACTATCAGGTCCTAGCTGTAAACTAATCTATTATATAGATACAGATATTTTGCAACACTGATTGAATGTGTTGGATACGTCGACAACAAATTATTCTCTTACCCACTAAGAAGTAGTCCAGCAACTGTTATCGCGAGTATTCCAATCATCCAACCACAGCCTAGCACTTTCAAGAATAAAACTAGTGTTCTTATACCACTGCTGGTAACACGATCAGGCATTGGAGCAGGTCCCTTTAAGAAATAAAAACAGTTTAGAAAAGTACTGAAATTACAGCCACGTCGGAATTTTAGGGGAAAGAAAAAGAAAGAAAATGAGAAGAATTCTTTAAATAAAAAAAAAGAAAAAGAAATTTGGCTTCAATTTTCTTTAATTTAAAGAAAATGGCAAAGAAAAGCGGCTTCCTTTTAGTTTAGTTTCATAGTCTCTTTCTGCTTTACTCAAAGTAAGTCTCAATGAAAGATTGACAGCTGATACTCTTGTAACATATGCATTCATAGCATGGACGACATACGTTAAAGCAAGCAGGAGTCCTTTCGCAAGGGGTCACTAGGCTGGGTTGCTTACGCAAAATTGACTGACAGCTGTAACCTGAGACAGCCTAATGACTCTTTCTTCTTTAAAGAAAAAGAAAATAGAGTCCAAATTTCTTCTTTGACAAGAAAAAGAAAAAGAAAATGGAAAGAAAATTTAAAGAAAATTTTTCCCCTAAAATAACGGCGTGGCTGTAGAACTTGAAAATTTGAAAAATTTATGCTCACAGATTATGTTCATTTTTACATCAAATTTTGTCGTATATGCCTCACAAAACGAATATCAATTTGAGCAGGCTCGTTCCATACTTGACGAGTAACCAACTATTGGCGGAAAGTTCAGGGCCGCAAAGGGCAATATGTCCGCTTCATTCAGTTGGATTTCTTAGATAAAATAGAATCGAAATAATACCACTTTTGGGATACTGCTTATATATTTGCGACCAAACAGGAAAAGCCTCAAAGCAGTGGGCCAGGTAGATTGAGTGCTTTAACCATAACACTGCAAAACTTTTAAAAGTTAAGACCTCTATCAAACTTGCCGTGTGCATCATATCTTTGCAGTCATCACTAAGCACTGGGATATTTCGAGACGGCTTTCCATTCACCACGTACGCCATCAAATAGTCTCCGGTGCTGGGCGACAGCCAAAAGTGTTTTAATTCTTCAACAACCTTGATAGTGGAACTGTCAAAAATAGGAGGTTCCAGCTTTTTCCCATCAAAATCAAATGCAATTATCCCGAGATGCCAACCAGTCAAATACAGAGCATCACTTTGAGTTACTGATTTGTTGGCTGATATCTAAAAATATATTTAAAATATATATAGCTGCATGGATTACAAACAAAACAAGCTTTTTGCAAATTTCACAATGTGCTTCAAAAATTACGCAATTACATTTCGAAGACACTCAAGGCCTGGTTTTGAGAGTGACGAAATATAGCCAGTAACGGTATTTGTTGCTTCTGTTACAAATCCTGGTTTTATGGTCGCAGACGTCGAAGGGATGCTAACTGTGACGGTTGCGGATGATGTGGAAGTGGAAGATAAATATGTTGTTGGTGTAGGTGTTGTTGTTGTTGTGGTTGTTGATGTTATTGTCGTTGTAGACGTTGGACAAGCTGGAGTTGCTGTGTAATCCACAGTTTTACCTAAATTCAGATGTAAACGTATGAAGACATTATATATGCCTGATTTATATAATAATAATAATAATAATAATAATAATAATAAATAATTTTTATCATTTAATTGTTTATCTATAAACAACAATCCTTAACAAATGCTTCTACAAAATTTATATGAAACTTCTCTTATTTTTATTCAGTGATCATCATAATTCAAAGTTAAATTTCATCCAGTTATAAAAGACTTACTAGACGACATACTGCAGGCAACTCTACTTTCATCTGTGCACAGAACGGTCTTCATACCATCTCTATTCGCCGTTAAGCAGACTTTATCTGATGTTACTGTTGGTTCTCCGGGTACAAAGAATAGATTTTCGTTCGCACTAAATGAAAGCAGTTTTTAGCGTGAAACAATTGTTGTAGCATGCCACCTCGATTATTCTTTTTCCCAGAGTTGGACGCGGTCGCGGGTACCCGCGGGTACCCGCGGGTACCCGCGGGCGGTCGCGGTCGTGGACAAATTTTCTTGACCGCAATGACCGCAAATTTCTATCAAATCGTGGTAATTTTGGCCAATTTGTTGTAAAAAAATTCCAAATTTTTTCAAATTTTTTCAAAATTTTTTTGGACAAATAATCAGCTTCACATTTTGAAAAAATTTTGCCAAATTTTGCTATTTTGCTAAAACTTTTGGATGGTTGAACAGGCAGCATAAACTGTTAGTCTTACTGTAGTTTCGGGGTTTCAATTTGTTTATCCTCTATTTGTCTAATTTCAATTTTGCAAATTATTTGATTTATTAGATGGAAATTCTAAATATGATTAGATGGTTATTAATAGCTTAAAATACTTGAAGGAAACCAACGCTTTAAGCAGCGTTAATAGCATGCTGGTTGGTTGGTTGCTTGGTGACCGAGCCGGAAACATGAAAGAAAATACTCCATGACCTATGCACACAGAATTCTACTTTTGCACAAGCCAAATGCAGCAACGAAATAAAATTGTTTGTAATTTTTAATGTCGCTGTCAAAAATGTATATCAGAGCTGCACCAGCATAAAACTGGAGTGAGGTGGCTGTAAAAGCATTGGAAATGCCTTAAAATATGCAATAAGTGGATTTTCCCAAAGAATTGACGGTTAATAACTCAAAGTTTTGCGGTCACAAAATTAGCGTGCGGGCTGCGGTCGCGGACGCGGGCGGTCGCGGTCATGACAGTTGCGGTCGCGGGGCGGTCGCGGTCAAGAAAAATGTGTCCATGTCCAACTCTGCTTTTTCCTGGTAATTTTAGCTTTATTCATTTTATCCAAAGCAATGAATGGTAATTTTTAAATTTATAATGGCATATTTATTTATCAAACCTGGCGAATGTTCAACTTCTGTCAACTCATTAATCATTATTGCACCAATGATTTTCAGGTGCGTAGAAGTGCGTTAACTCATGCAGAAACAAAGTATTCTGTAGAGGAAAAGCAAGCTCATGAGCCGTCACTGTCACAGTCGCTCCACAGATACAATTTTGAACGAAGAAAGCACGTCACAGAAAAATTCGGACATCCGGTGGGGTTGAAACCTCGACTCTTCACAAAATAAGGCAAGGACTTTGCTAACTGAGTTGCAGTGGTACTGGTGCGGTCAATCTGTTTATACAGCGACATCGGCGTTCGTTTAGTATGTAATGCTTACTTCGATGGTAATTTTCAAGCCGCCGTTTTTAAAGCTCATCCAGATGCTGCAGAAATTAAGTTGCAATTTATGTGTAAGATTGCACATATAAATTGAAATATTAAATTAACAAAACAAACACTCTTACATAAGCCTTCGGGTTTTGTTGTAATGGCTCACAAATAGTTGCTTATTGCACAGACCTTGTCCATCTATTGCGTAAGAATAAACATCACCTCTGCAACAACGTTAGTAAATATCAAATATTGCGTTGTTTGTTATGGGCGCTGACGACACAAGCAAATTGGTTGAATCAAGAGTACAAAATAGATAAGAGTGTGACGGCAGGCATATTCTCTGTTATCACCTGCAGGTACATGCTCTGTTCGACAACGGCTGCCCCCATCACACAAATGTTTATGATCACTTCCCAAACAAATTTGCACGCTATCCTTGCTTTCTAAGGTTCGAGACAGACACAAATTAGGCGCAAGCAGGCGTGTACACTCAAAGACACGGCGAGTGCGCGTACAGAAACGTTTACTGGGTACACATCTATGGGAAGTTCACTAGGTACACGTTTGTGGGGAAGGATCAGCCGTTAGCCAGCTGAGCATGTACCTGCAGCTGATTACAGAGAATCTGCCAGCCGCCGCACTCTTATGTATCTGTATTTTGTACTCTTGGTTGAATCTTGAACAATGTTGATGACTTCGATTACTTTATTTGTTATAACTAAGAGTTATCTTCAAAACTAGCAGTGAGAAAACAGAGAATAAAAAATAAGATAATGAGAGTAGGGCAGAAGTGGACAAGGGGGGGAAAGGGGGGGAATTCCCCACCCCCTCAGCGAAGTCGCCCACAAGGGGTCGCGAAATTGCTCCCACAAGGGGTAAGAAAATTGCCCAAAAAATAGGTTTTACGACTAAAATTTCCAAAAATTTTCCGGCCTCGCCGGAATTTTCACTTAAAATTACTATTTTTAGCTAAAAAACGTCCGAAAAACGTGTTTTAGCTTAAAAATGCTGTTTTTTGCTAAAACTAGGCAAAAATAGCTTAAAATCGCTTTCAAAAGTACCCCTAAGAAAAATCGCTCTCACAAGGGGTACCCAAATTTGCTTCCACAAGGGTCAGTGAAATTTGACCTCCCGTTCAGGTCAAATAACTAGTTCAGGTCTCGAGTAGGGTTGTCTATAATTTCTAATTTGGCTAAATCACATGAAATAACGAAGGAAACTAAGATATGTCACTATGGCACCTCCAACGCAAAAAACTCGGGCCTGGAGTGTGGATCGAATCCACAAAACATTCAAACATAGCATTCGTAAGTTTTTTTAAGAAAAAAGCATCTTTAAGCTTCAGTAGAATCGGGTCAACAATCAAAATCTTATCACAAACCAACATTAAACAACAACAACCTTAAAACCTGCATTGAGATGCTATAAAATTTATATAAAAACAAGAACATAGCTCTCAGCAACACAAGTGACAGCCAGATAGCACACCCATTACGGCCCAAATCCGTTATCCGGCAGGTGCTCAAATTCACATGCAGGCAAGCTGCACAACTTTTTAATTTGTACAGATTTCAAATTACAACTGAAATATGATGAGTTCCCGCATGCCCAAAGCTGTGTAAGAGCTGTTACTTAATAGTGCCTGAATGCCTTAAACCAATACCCGGCAGGATAGTAAATTGCAGTTATATTGTCGCTACAGTTCACAACATTCTTCATTCCCGAAGGGCCTTGGACATTTTAAAATCATCCATGCATACCCTTAGTATGATGTTAGGAGATTTTACCGGAAAATGTTCAGCGTTGAGGTTACTTGAATTGAAGAGGCTTTACAGCAACCAAATTGCTTCATTCCCGAAGGGCCTTAAGCATTTTGAGAGACGACCATTTAAAATATGGCTGTTCTTACTTACCAATCTGCCTTGGGGCAACTTTTGTATGAAACCTGATTTGTTTATGTTGCAGCTTGCTCCCAAGCAAGAATTTCCCGCAAACTAAGTGCAACAGTTGTCTTACAACCTCATTGAAAACCTGCCGATTATTCCATATATGGAATATCCGGCAGGTTTTACATGAAAACATAGGCGAAAATGTCAAAAACCTGCCGGATCTGGCAGGTGCAATTTTTGCAAGCAACATGTTCAAAAAGTTGTCCAAAATATTTATAACGCTGTTCTGAGTAGAATGACATTTTATTTTCAAGATGATCTTAGCAATATTATACCTGCCGGTTATTCCATATATGGAATATCCGGCAGGTTTTACACGTAAAACAAAGACGAAGATGTCAAAAACGTGCCGGATCTGGCAGGTATAGTTTTTGCAAGCAATCGGTGTTAAAGATTGTCCAAAATATTTACAACGCTGGACTGAATAAAATTTCATGTTTATTTCCATAATAATGTTCAAAAGTATACCTGCCAGATCAAGCAGGTTTTTGACATTTTCGTCTATGTTTTATGTGTAAAACCTGCCGGATATTCCATATATGGAATAACCGGCAGGTGCATAATGCTAAGATCATCTTGAAAATAAAATGCCATTCTATTCAGAACAGCGTTATAAATATATATATTGGACAACTTTTTGAACACGCTGTCTGCAAAAAATGCACCTGCCAGATCCGGCAGGTTTTTGACATTTTCGTCTACGTTTTACGTGTAAAACCTGTCGGATATTCCATATATGGAATAACCGGCAGGTGTTGTAAGACAACTGTTACACTTAGTTTGAGGGAAATTGTTGCTTGGGAGCAAGCTGCAACATAAACGAATCAGGTTTCATACAAAAGTTGCCCCAAGGCAGATTGGCAAGTCTGTTACCCGTAATAACAGCCATATTTTAGGTTTTTTCAAAATGCATAATGCCCTTCGGGAATGAAGCAATTTGTTTGCTGTAAAGGCTCTTCAATTTAAGTAACCTCAACGCTGAACATTTTCTGGTAAAATCTCCCAACATCATACTAAGAGTATGCATGGATGATTTTAGAATGTCCAAGGCCCTTCGGGAATGAAGAATGTTGTGAACTGTAGCGACAATATAATTGCAATTTACTATCCTGCCGGGTATTGGTTTAAGGCATTCAGGCACTATTAAGTAACAGCTCTTACACCACTTTGGGCATGCGGGAAGAGTATAAACTCATCATATTTCAGTTGTAATTTGAAATCTACACAAATTAAAAAGTTGTGCAAGTGCTGCGCACAAGGATTTGTGCAGCTGCCGGATAACGGATTTGGGCCATTATTACTAGTACAGTAAGGCATACGCTAGAAAAATTAAATGCTTCTAAATATGAACAAAACAAGCTCAGACTGTGGAAGGGGAACAGGAAGTTAGATAAAGCTGCTTCAGCACATTCATTATAATTATTTCTTAGTAAATTTTCAACCAAAGGTAAATATGCAAAAATTTCAAAACTACATTGTTTGTGGTAGTATTTAATTTATTCTCAACATGTGTAGTTCAAATTTGTTTTGCAACTTTGTGACTACTTAGACACAAGCCTTAGAATTTTGCTCAGAATACAAACAAACAACCTTTGTCAAAACATTTAGAGGCTCTCAAACCAAAAGCCAATATCTATTCTTATGTCAGCTAAAACAAATAAGCTCTTATAATTAGATCAAGCCTGATTAATAGTAATGCCTGCTACCAATTATAGTCAAACATACACTGAAGCGCCAAAGTTATCAAAGTCTGTTTCGTCCGCAAAACTAGGCAAATGTCCGTCTATAGAACTGCAATTCGCCAAAGCTAAATCATGAGCTTCCAGCAGCGGCTTATGGAGGAAACAGTACGTTGCATATGTTTTCTGCAGTGGAACCCAAAATGTTTCCGCGTTTGTGTCAAAGGCAGGACAGCTTGCATCTGTAACAGAGGTGCTAACTGGTCACAATTTATTGACCCGGTGACCTGGTGAGTGGTGACCCGGTCGACCCTTGACCCGGTGACCCAGCGTTTCTGAAATTTCAAGTTTTAGGTGGCAAATTAAGAAACGTGATATCTGGGGAGAGGTAAGTGTTCTTTTGGCTTTTGACTTTTTGAATTCAAATTTGATGTTGGACAAAACACATTAGCCTTTCTTCAAAAATGTATTAAGTAATACTAAATTGGACAAAATTAGGATTTAGAAGATTTCTGTCTCAGTGGGAAGTGAAATGAACTAGTGATTTGAACACTAAGTTTTGCCAAAGTTAGCACATCATCTGGTCATAATTTGCGATTAAAATTTATTGTTGACACAAAATAGTTTTATTTAGATAAAGCTGAGGGTTTCACTCATCGGAGGTTCTGTTAAAATTATGATTTATTTTACTAAGATTCAAGCAGTACACCAATTAATACTTAAGCAAAGCAGGTGCCAATCCACGTCGCCTTATCACAATTTAAAAAAACTGAAAATTAAAACCGGAGTCTGTTATCCATATTTTAGTTGAAAAATTTTCCCAGATTTGCATACTGTTTGACCCCCACACCCCAAGAACGACGTAGCGGTGAAGAATCGTCTGAAGGACAAGCCAATGGTGGAGCAGGAGTTTAGAAAACGTTAGGTTTGAAAACAAGAACGATTGTCGGACTCCGGTCCCATGTTTTGACTTTCATTTTTCTAATACAATACGCACAATAACCTTCAAAACTAGGTAAAAGCTTGAGAGGGAGGACATTACAGATGTATAGAAGCACTCCTATTACAGGCAATTTGGTAGAGAACTGGTAAAATAAATAAGTTATTTCTATTTGTTTTTCAGTGATTATTGAAACCTTCAGGCTGTAAAACCTGCTAAAAAATTTAAATGAATATGGATTAACTAATATATGAATATGGATTAATTAATATGGATTAGTGACCAGGTTCATTTACTGACCCGAACTGACCCGGTGACCCGGTTTCATCTGTGATCTGCGCAACAATTAGTGGCATGAAAGTTACGTGTTAACTTAACATGTTAACGAAATTAGATGATATGAATATGTTGAAACAATGTTTAATATTTTTGAAACATCTGTAGTTGCAAACGAACACCTGGTGTTCATATACTGCACGACATATTATCATTATTATTCAAAAGCTTATAGGAAGAGTAGGACACTCAGCGCTTCCTAATGTATTTAGCTTGCAACATGCTTGAAACACTAATGCCGAACTTCTCAGCGTGTAAACATGCTACGCTACCATTTTTCGAAACAGGCGTTTTCGACAAATTAAATACTATAACTTGGGCTAGTAAGGCCTTAGCAATATTTTTATATCATTATATTGCGTAGAACGAGATCTTTCTAACAATATAAATATTAGGTAGTTCGATTCAGGCGATTTCCAAGCTCAAGTTATAGTATTTAATTTGTCGAAAACGCCTGCTTTTCATAAATGTCAGAGTAGCATGTTTAGTCGCAAAAATGCCTCCCCCCGAGATTTCGACATTAATGTTCCGAGCATATTAGAAGCTTAAAATATTAGGAAGCGCTGAGTGCCTTTCTCTTCTAATTAAAATCTCTTGTTATTATTAAATTAGATAAACACGGATAGAAAAACAAATAGAAAAGATATAAACTGCAAATTATTGCTAAACATTAGGTATATCGAAACAGAATGAATCTGAATCGTTGAACTTCCGCCACAGAATTACGACAAACACAAATCTAAGAATCTGCAGACTGCGTAATGAAATTTAGCTCAGCTTTAGTCATGCTATTATGCATTTTAAAGTGCGTTAAATGAAAATGTTATTTCCCTATATATTTCTTAATAGGTTCTGTTCCATACCGTCATTTATTCTGCACATAGTTTTCTTGTCAAAACGACAATATTCATCGTCCATTCCGTCGCCTGTAAATGTGAGGCATTTTTGTGTTATGTTTTTATAATTATTTGGTTCGCCATCACGGAAAAATATATTAACGCCACTCCTAAAAATAATTTAAAGGTAAGAAAAGTTATTCACAAAATAACTGAAATTAAATTGAAACTGAAATTAAATTAATTAATTAATTTAACAACAACAAGATTAAATTCAATGTGGTAACAACTTTTCAACAAAGAATTGAGGCAGGATACTGTTCTGATGGGGCTAAAGATTGCGGTTTAGATGTAATGAAAAGGTCTGCTGCTACTCAATTCATTTATGTAATGTAGGTACTGAAGTGTCTCTAACAAGTCTCAAACTTCTGACTTTATTCTTTCAGCCCTTTCTAGTCAAGCAAGTTTGGGGGTCGGGCAAACTTGTTTAAAGCAACTAGCAATAAGAGCACTGGTTTTCAACTCATGCAAACCTCACAAGACTGGTCTATCAATCCTTATATAAGTCACCTAATAATTCGTTGACCGCTCAACGGAAGTTTGAAGTCAACTAATTATTCTACCTAAACAAGGCTTCCGTAACTAAACTGAGGTCCACCTTGTGTCTCAAAACAAATCCAGAATCTAGTAAAGTCACACTACAGCAGGTGAAATTAAATGGACTACAATTTTACTGTCATACTAATAATTTTACGATTTGCAATACAATGGAGTCAGTTGATCACGTTAGAAAATAACAGTCGAAGAACTGGGTAAAGGTATAAACCACCGATCAACAGATTTAGCTCATATTAGTTACAGCAGCCAAGCAATACAACGATATTTCTCAGATTCAATCTACAAATTGTACATTTGAGATCTTATTTTACCTTTCGTTCCTGATGAAAACCCAAATGTTCAGAAATAGGAATACAACGGACGAATACAGGCATACGTGGGATCTTTTGCGCTTTTCCCCCCCCAGCCCTAACTTTTGATTTTTTTGACCAATAACTTTGAAATTTGGTGTGGGTGCATACTGGAGGCTGGTGAATTCAAAAATTAAAAAATTTTAAAATTTTAAAAAATTTTAAATTTTTGTTTGGTAGGGGACCAGGGGAACCAAAAAATTTTTGAAAAACAATTTGCTGAAAACTTGCATATAGGAATTTTCAGGGGTGCTGAGCAGGAATCTGAAATTCCTTTTCCGATTCAGCTTTTCGTTTGCTCAGTATCAGCTAAAGTTGAAAGCTTACCCTGTAAGCTTATACTGAGCTAACGAAAAGCTGAATCGAAAAACGGATTTCGGATTCGTGCTCAGCACCCCAGAAAACCCCTGTATGCAAGTTTTCAGCAAATTGTTTTTCAAAAAAATTTTTTGGTTCCCCTTGGTCCCCCCCTACCAAACAAAAATTTAAAATTTTTAAAAATTTTTAAAATTTTGAAATTTTTAATTTTTGAATTCACCAGCCTCCAGTATGCACCCCACCAAATTTCAAAGTTATTGGTCAAAAAAATCAAAAGTTAGGGGCTGGGGGGGGGGGAAAGCGCAAAGATCCCATACGGGTGCAGGGGTGAGTGAGAGGAGACTAAGCAAGAGATTGAACTGACTTTCACCCACAGTTCAACTACGACAAGGCGTTATAGGCCACCGACAAAACGAACCAACAATCTCTGCGTAAACAGCCACCCGTACAAAACCCGAAGCCCTGCTTGGGCACAACCGTATTTTACGAGAGCCAACCAATCTCTTCTTGCTATTACCAACTGACCTTAATTTGTGAAATTAACTATTTCCCTCTTTTTATTCCTGCTGGAGCAGGAATGTATGTACAAAGTTAGATTTTCCTATGTTTTGCGTGTGTTTTCTCTATTGCAGTCCATCGGAGCCCTATCTTCAGCACAGGCCTAGTATAGGACACTTTTTTGCGGAAGTTCGTTTATGCAAATTAGGTTATGGCCTATATAAGCAGCAGAATTTACTGTCTTCTCGCAGTTGACAACTGTTAGCAATCTACACGATTGCATATTGTTGCGTGCGTAAGTGGAGCTTGGGCGCTATACAAAGGCACATCAAAATTTTCTGAAATTCAATCCTTGAGCTCTCCTTTTATGCGTTTCAACGAAATTACAACTGAAGTCGTGATCTCATGAAAGTACAATTTTTCTACGAACTTCAGTTTAAAAGCTAAATTTCCTTTATTTATCTTAATAGACCTTTCAAACTGAAGTAATATATAAAACTAGAAACATGTAATATATATATTGATGCATTTGTGATCATTAACTACCTGTAATTCTTACAGGTCCGCCAAGGAATATTGCCCCTTTTCGGGGCCAACTTGTTTCTGATTAGTTAGAAGATAAGAGAGAGATTGGCAACTCTAGTCTAATTTACATATAAGTACAGATACAGCTTGGACGTTCACACACATTTTACTAATTCTCCAAACTTGAGCAGTTTTTATGAGGTCTTTTTTACCAATTTCGGGGAAGAATTGAACAGATTTTCTTTTCGGGTCATTTGTTTAAAATTTGGGCAGTCTTCTAACTAATTCCATTACAAATGTTTTTGCTATGCTATGATTAAAACATTTCAAGGGTTCGCGAGATTTTTCATGTGTACAAAACTCTGCAGGATTATATAACCAGACCGCCAGTCACAGCGAGTCGAGGGTGCTGCATCAAAAGAATTCCATTGTATGGAAAATTTCAGTATAAAATAAATTTCAGTAAAGCAACGTAATGGTTTTATTTGACCATCAAGTCGTTTTCTCTTGAATGGCAATTCAGTGGCTTAGGAAGGCACCAATCATTAAGTATCTGATATGTGGTCGCTCATTAAACATAAAAACCTTGATTATTAAAGAAGCCACAACTCTTGAATTACACTAGCAGGCTTCCATCAGAGTAATACGAATCATTTTCATAGTCTTCATATCCTTCAATCCACGAGTCTATAATCATCCTGAAATAAACAAACCTGATAAACGAAGATTGATTCAGTAGATCATAGATTAGAAATAGCCCGTTACTAGCAATAGCAAGTGCAAACTGCAAAAAACAGATTTCCATCGAAATGTGTTTGCAGTAAACTTTGAATGTTGCGATCTAATGTGATAGTAGTATAGATGTCCCCTACCCCCCCGTATCTTTAACACATGATGTGTTAATCATATAGCGTCGTCTTGTTGGACGGGTATTTTTTATAAAAATCAATACCCGTCTCGTCAGCTGTTATATGACAGCTAATTAATTTAGCAACTAAGACACCACAAAACAGCTGTGGTTTGCTACAAAAAACATGTTTAATTTATATCACGTGATGCTTACATACGTCAAAGCCAACTATTAGCTATCTCTAGACTAGCTAACAATGACGTCATAATTCCAGGAAATTCAGCAAAATAATTCTAAAATAACATCACTAATCACTCACACATCACGCCGCTCGCAGGCGCAATCAGCGCAGCTGATTGCGCAAGCGAGCTGCGATCATGCAATCACCATCCCGCCCCGCCCCGCCCCCCCCCCGGTTGCCATTGTTTACTTACATATTAATGTCTTATGCTTTAACCTAATCGTTGATTACGTATTTTGAGTGCTAATATATCAGATTACTTAACCTTGTTATAAGCTCACTATTTTAATATTTGAAGCGCTCTTCAAGTAGTTAAACCTTCACTTTTGCTGTGTAACTTCTCTTCTATTCGCAATAGCTAAAATCAGTTTGCTGTATTAGATGTTTTTCTATCTAGCACTCCTACAACCGCGTTTCTCAATGCGCTGCTGCCTTTTCCCCTCTTTTTCTGCCATGCTAATAAAACGCATCTCTAATGCATTTTTTGCATTGGCGTAAAAATCCATTAAAGCCGCTGCCTTTAAAGCGCAATCTTCTACTTGCCGTTAGCAGCAAAATCTATAAACTGCCATTTGTCTTTAAAGCGTAATCTTCTGCTTACCTTTAGCAAGGAAGATGCTTAGAACTATTTTTGCCTAAAGAATTAAAACGTTTGATATTCGTTTCAAGCATATGTACTAGAGACCTTCACGGGCCTGAATTTTCAGGCCCGGCCCGGCCCGGCCCGTAAAAAATTCTGCTCGGCCCGGCCCGGCCCGGCCCGTTCAAAAACATTTCAACCTCGGCCCGGCCCGGCCCGGCCCGTAAGCTAAAAAGTCAAGCCCGGCCCGGCCCGAGCCCGTTGCTAATATTTTGCATTTGCCAGAAACATTGTTCAAAAATCTTTTGTCACGGCAGAGAAAATTTATAGTCACTTTTCCCAGTAGATGTTTATTTAGAGCAGTACAGTACAGTCAATGCTTCTGCTCTTTCTGTTCAGAGAATTAATAGCTCCTCAATTTCGTTGAAGCAAGTCAGCAAGCCACAAACTGAAACTTCATATCAGGATAACTCTTGTCAAATATTAAAAATAAACATCATATTTCAAATCCTAATGGACGAGCAAAAGATATATATATATATAAAGATTAAAAAATTTACACGCACAAGTAAGCTAACTGTACATGGGAAAGAGCTAAAAATGGCTTGAAGAACTGAAAAATAATTAGATCGAAATAAATAGTCAGAGGTACCAAAATTAATTTTGGAAGCTACTAAAATTTCCATAAAAAATTCCAAAAATTGGGAAATAAAACTTCTACAAATCAGACAAAACTTTGTGTATAACTGAAAAGAATAGGCCAAGGTCTCGTATGCTACTTTTTTCCCCATGCTAGATTTTCCCCCCTAGCTAATAATGCACATAAATACGCATATGTATTAAAATTTATTACGTGTAAGGGGGAAACTTTAGCATGATGACGTCAGCATGTAATCCTTTCCCCCTTAGGCATTTAACATTCACACACTGTTTATAGCAACTGTTTACAAGTTTTGAGTGGATTATATATTTCAATATAGTTTTACAGTTTTCTTTTGCGCTTTTGAAAATTTCGAAAAGGATGTGGAACATATACAAAGCACAATTTTCTTGATGCGAAATAAGGACTTAGATCTTGTATGTAGGTGAATTTTAAATAAATTTAAACAAATTCTTAATAAAATATTTCAGGTGGAAGCTGGTAATTTGCTTATTTTTCTATAGCCTACAAATTAAGGGATAAAATTAGTTTTAATCGATATATAATTTAAACTCAATCAAACTGAACTGTTAACTTGAATACAAAACATATATTTTGTGAAAATAAATTTAAACCATACCTATATAAAATTAACATAATGTACCAAGAATTAACTTAATTATAAACCTAACTTATTGTTTATTTTGATTTTATTCAGAATTTTGGGTTGCGTTGGTTGTACCAGTTGGAGTACAATGAAAATTACAATTACTTTGCACCCAACGATTTTTGTAATTTTCCCTTGTATAGAACCCTGAATTTATTATTATTTTAGTCTTATTCTTATTCTTCGAAAAATGTGACTTGAGGCCAGATTCTAGGGATAAGTTCTTCAACTTTTGACCTGTCAATTTATTGGCTTTTACGGGTCAAGCTAGGTAATTCAATAGGCTTTTTTGACAATTTATAGGATTTTACGTGTCAAGATTGGTAATTTATTTCTGTTCAAAACACAGTTGCCTTCATAATATTGTATATATATCACATTAATCACCCACCCATAAATTCAAGTTAAAGGTGGATTCGCAGAAATTTAAATCTTTATATTGTACGGGGAAATAAAAGTAGACCCAATGGTTTTGTCGATTTTTAAAAACTAGCGGTACACAGAGTCCGAATTTCGTCGTTCCATTAAACCTAAGCACAGAAATACGATGGAGAAAGTCCATTAAACCTGATACTTGCTCGTTTTCGGTTTATATTTAATAAAAATGGATTAACTAAAGTGGGAAATTTAACACGTTAAATAACATCTTGCTATGTATATATGTATATACCTATACTTCCAAATATTTATATTAGCACTATGAAAAATCTGGTTGAATGAAGATTTTTGAAAAAAGAGGTTATGGGATCTTCATAAATTCTAATATCATCAAAATAAGAAACTGAAAATTTCAGCATACCAAAACCTACGATTTTAGGCTAAATATTAAAGGGGGAAAATTTGGCATGCTAGAATTTCCCCTTTTGGGCTAACATTAGAGGGGGAAATTGTGGCATGCTAGAATTTCCCCCTGGGGAAAACTTAGCATGGGGGAAATTTTGGCATGCGACACCGGCCCGAAGCCCGGCCCGCTCCAGCACTCGGCCCGGCCCGGCCCGGCCCGCACCCAATTTTTTCCTCCCTCGGCCCGGCCCGGCCCGGCCCGGTCTATCTTAGGCCCGGCCCGGCCCGGCCCGCGGGCCGGGCGGGCCGGGCCGGGCCGGGCCTGCGGGCCTGAGTGAAGGTCTCTAATATGTACACCTTTATTTTTTGTTATGAAATTTCGCTTATTTGAAGCTTAAATAATTTTGCTTTTATTCTAATAAAATTTTTAGTCTAAAGCAAACACTTCCCCATTACGATTTCACTTATTTTAATTTAAAGTTATTCTAACTTTCTCTCATCAATTTTAGTTCGTGGTTACATTATGGGAGTTGATTTATCAACATACAAAACCAGGATTGGTTCTTTCTGTTTATATCCTGTTAAACTATTACTGGGCTGCTTTCGTCGGTGCATTTTACAATTCGCATTTCCGAACATTATTTCGAAACTATGGAAAGCAGTATCACTCTTCATAAGAACAGTGTTTCTTTCCTTTATTCAGAAATGTTGGTCATCAAAACTAGTGTTCTTCTTACTTGTGATGATGACAATGACTTCAGATTCTGATACAGCTAGCGGGTGAGCTTCAGTTTCATTATTTCAGGCTTTTCTTTAATTATAATAATCTTTTCGTCATATAATTCATCTAATTATACAAAATATCATTACATGAAATTAAATTTAATTTAAATTAAAAGACAATTTTAATTAATTTATTAAATTAACATAAATTAAAACAGACAACATTAAATCACAAAATCAGAGATAGGATAAACATGCTGAAACTTGAGTGTGCTCAAAACTTTCGCCTCTCTTACTTATTTCAGGAACATAGTTTGCGTGGTGTGTGGAAAACGACTTGAAAGCAAGACAGAGCTCAAAGATCATTTTTCAAAGGAGCACAAACTATCCTGCTGTGTATGTGGGAAAGTGTTTTCAAGAAAAGCTAATCTCAATAATCACAGTAGAAAAAGGCACGCCGATGGTGATATACCAACTTATACTCATCCATCAAAACGAGTACATCAGGATGTTACACCAAATTTACCCTAAACTGGAGCAGGACCTAGTTATATGTACGTATATATCGTTTATAAATCTGTTCTTAAAATAACTGAATATGTAATTTGTTTAAATAAGCCCATTTAAAATCGCTTTACCAACTTCTAATAGTTCTCTTTTCATTTAAATCAACTCACAATTTTGGATGAGATTAGTAAAGACTAATTAAACTTAAATTAAACTTAACCACTGACAAGTGAAATTAAACTTCTTTGATTATGAGTTGTTTGATATTGTGTACAACTGTTATTTACACATCTCTCTTTA
>JASAND010003855.1:0-14583 GCA_030248195.1 Trissonchulus latispiculum
CATGATCAAAATTAAAAGAATAAAAATTAATCAATCGTTTATATGTACTTTTAGAGTTTATATATATTCTTGCTTTTATGTCCTTTAAATACCTATCTACACATGCTTTGAAAAGTTATCGTTTACAAACTGTTATTGCTGTATTCTTTGCGTTTTTATATACTTCCGCTTTTGTGCTTTAGTGAGCTATAATCATATATGATTATTTTAATAGTTTATATCTAAGAATTTTGCTATGGTACTGTAGCTTTCAAAGATAATTCTCTTAATGTACTTTGTCATCTTTATTAAGCATTTTATTCAATTCATTTATATTTACTTTTCACAATAGCAATATGTATTCTATGTATGAACTTCATAAATACATTTATAATTATAATCGTTTATATGTCCTTTCAAAAACTGCTTTTGTATTAACTATTAGGTAAATTGCGTTCTCATATATATTTCCGCTCGCTTATGAACTTTATCGCTTTGTGCTCGCCTTTATTAATTCACGTTTATATGTACTTTTCAAACTGCTTTGGTATCGAGAGAAGCTTTTCAAAAACCAAATACGTTCGCAGCTGACGTCGAAATTTACCCTTTATATACTTTTAAGGCCGATGCTCTTCGCCTTCGAGTATTCTTCTAATTTCCGAAGAAACTGTAGATAAGACCTCGTGTAAATCTTCTGGTATAACTGCTTAGGCTTCACAAGGTAGAACAAGATAGGCAATATCATGGAACTGTCAGACGACGCGATATCGAAATTTTCACCCTTTATGGTTTTTAAACCCTACACCAGTACTTCTTGCACACTACTAATGCCTTACTATACTACCAGTCATACGCAATCATACTACAGTTTTGTCCGCATGCACAAGAGCACTTGTACACCCTACCATACTACTAGTTTCTGTCATGTATCCTGTACATATGATCATACACATGGCTTCAGTTTTCTTCACAAAGAATTCTCTTGATGAAATCTCTTGTGCATCTTCCCAACATAAGCAGGTCCCCACTGTACTACAATTGTCACTCTGGCAAATAGTTTTCTGTTATTGTCTGCATTTGCCTTAGTTTTAACTGTCAGTGTTTCCTTTTCGAATTATTTGGCTTCTGACGAGAAGTTGCGAAGAACCGCTTAATGTAGACTACCAGACAGACGGAACGATACGGATTTCCGAAACATAGGTGCAACAGGTTCACTACACACCCAGTCAGTTTAATGCAATTGTCGACCTATACTACGACTGCCTTCTATTGAACATGTGTGACGGCTGCTGCTGAGCATTGTCCTTTCATTGCAGAGGTGTACAACTCTCAGATTTGCCTCGACATTAATAAAAACATAGAAAGCGCTTTATCTCGGTCCTATCTACCTTACAAAAGCCGATTCTCGGAGATGGACTTGTATTCCTAAGTAACTTTCTCTACTTCAAGCACTCCCCTTACCTGCATGGTCTCTGCCCCGACTAAAGCAGGGAAGACAACATTCGTGTCAAAACTAGTTGAAAACGCCTCACTAGATTGATACGACCTCCCCCAACAAGAATATGCGATTTGGTGTTTTACGGATATGGCAGTCGGCGTACGAAAAAATAGATGCGGAGTTTGTAGAGGGCTTACCGGAACTGGAGAAAGCGGAATCCCGGCTGGAAACACAGAACCAATTTTGCCAATTCTTACGACCAATGGATGAAGTAAAAAAGGAAATCTCCAAACCTGGTTCGATCTTTTCACTCCGAGGAATGCCACTGCATATATGCTTGCAGCGTCATTCACATCAACGGAGACCTTATTTTATGATAAACAACGAGATCTAACCGGATAAATTGCCAAAGATATCAGGTTGATGAAAAACCCAGCAGATAAGTTAACAGCAAAATGAAACCTCGCCTCGACAAATGCTCTCGACCCCACTAATCACTTACTTTATGAGAATCTTTCAATCACGCACACTACTCGTCCCCATGAGTCCCATCTTCCTATATTGACCTTGACTAGAAACTCCAGAGCAGTACCGCCTCATAATGGATATTTTCGACCAGACCGGAGTCTACCTACCAATAAAAAAACGGGGAAGAATTCAGAGTTGTTGCGCCGAATCAAATAAAAACGCCGAATCAAAACAAAAAACAAGATACGTTTATAATACACGGCAATCTTGAAGTCAATGAAAGAAACTTGCGAAAATGGCAAAGCGATTCGAAGTTTTCAATCTTCCCTGTCTCATACATCTTTGTAACTGCAAAATAGCAAGAATTTGAAGCTATCATTGAAAATAGTGACCTTTGGTCCTGAACCCAAACAACCCGACTGCATTGAAGGAATACTTGTGGAACGTGGAACCGTCCGAAGCATCGTGCGGCGTTATAAACCCTCACTGTGAAGCCATACACTGCGGTCCCCTTGGGACAAAAAGAAAATAAAACTTAAGGATTAAGAAGCAAATTATTGTTCGTTAGAACCGGCTTTCTTCCAGCTCTCCTAAACTCCTCAATTGGAATAGTCAGCGGTATTGCAAGCAGCTTTATAAATAATGTGACACCAATCTGAAAAGCTCTGAAGAGTTTGATCAGCACCAGGATGTTCTTGAGAATGATGTGTTCACAAGTTAAAAAAAGCAAAGAGTCTGCCGATACCAAGCTTAGAAAAGTACCAACAGGCTAATTACAGAAGACGGTTCTTGAAGGAAAAGCCCTATAAGTTAGATATAACCACTACGGAACCAACCGCTCTTCCCGACATTGTCTCCACTCTTCCCATAACTCTCCAAAGCAAAGGGAAAAACCTCATTGACTTCGTCCAGTCCATTCCTGATTTCAAAGTTAATCAAAAGGGGGAGATAGAGTACAAAGGTAAATACGAGCCGGGATCTAGAATCTTCGACCTAATCCACGACTTTGTCCGCAATCGAAAGTCACTTTCTCCGGCTAGAGGTTGGGAATTGTTCGCTGAGGCTCTGAGAGAAAGTAACGTCCCCCGGGAATTTATCGGCAATCGACAGCGATGGGAAGCAATAAAAGGCACCCCATCTATTACTGATACGGTCGAGCGAATACGAAAAGTGAGACAGAGACTCCAATTCGGAACTGGACGAAAGCAAACAACTAACAACACACGAAAACAGAAATTCCTGCAAAAAAGCGCAAAACGTAAGCCGGATCATTTCAGTAAAGCACTAACAAAACTAAAATGGAAGACCTTTTAACCAAATTATATTACGATCCAACCCAACCCTCGGCATTTTCCGGGATAAATTCTTTGGCAGAGAGGGCAGGTATTCCTCAAGGACAGGTAAAGGATTGGCTCAGCAAGCAGTATATCTATTCTGTCCACAAACCAATAAAGCGCAAGTATCCCCACCTAAGTTATGTATTCCACGATATTGATGAACAATGGCAGATCGACCTGGCAGACATGGCAAACCTAGCTGATCAAAATGACAACTATCACTTCCTACTCACTTGTATAGATGGCTTCAGCAAGTACGCCTGGGTAGAGCCTGTAAGAAGCAAGTCAGGGGCGGATATTACTGCGGCATTTGAGAATATTCTAGCGCAAGGACGAAAACCCCAAAAGGTATTAAGTGACCGAGGGAAAGAGTTTCAGAATAAAAAGTTTCAAAACATGTTAAAGTCAAGGGGCATTCGCTACTACACCTGTAATAACCCAGACATAAAATGCAGCATCGTTGAACGTTTTAACAGAACACTGAAGACAAAAATATGGAAGTACTTTACGCGAACAAGGAACTACAGGTACATAGACGTTCTTCAGAGTTTCGTAGGCGGCTACAATAACTCAAAACATCGCACAATTAAAATGACACCGAGTGAGGCATCGAAGCGTGAGAATGAGAGGAAAGTGAGGGAGATATTCCTGGGGAAAAGCAACAGACTACGCAAGCACTTCGAGGTAGGCGATATTGTTCGAATAAGTAAGACCAAAGGGAGGTTTGATAAAGGCTATCTTCCAAATTGGTCAGAAGAGCTTTTTAAGATTAGGTCGGTTCACCCAAGCGGAATGTACGAACTTGAAGACCTTGCCGACGAACCAATACAGGGCCTATTCTATCCCGAAGAGTTACAAAAGGTAGATAAGCCAGACTCCTACTGGGTTGAAAAGATAATAAAAACTCGGAAACGGGGTAGGAAGAAGGAATACTTTGTCAAGTGGCTAGGTTATCCAGAGAAGTTTAATAGTTGGATATCAGAAGATGACGGATTTCTATATGTTCCTCCCCAGTAACACGGGGGACTTCGAAACCAACTCGCTGAATGACTACAGGGTTAAGCTCCCTCATAGAATAAAACTACAGGGTGAGTGGGAAGTTGCTCTAGTGGAAATGATGTACCCGGTGACTTGGGGCAATCTTTCTGCAGCTAACTCGGCAGTCTCTTTTAAGTTTCCTGACAAGACCTCAATGGTTAAACTCCTACCTAAACGACACTACGAAACAGTGGACGACTTATGTGACGCAATCAATTTCACTATTCTCAACATGGAACACCCAGTTACAGGCGAGAGAGCACCAATTAAATTTAGATTCGACGGATACAGGCACAGAGTAATGTTTTCGATTCCAAATACCTTCCCCAACACCGTTAAGTTAAGCAAAAACCTCTGGATGATGTTAGGCTACTATCCTGATCCCATGCAAAAGGACGGCGATCCCGTAGATGACAAAATAGTTTTCGTTGCACAGTCCGAACCTGATCTTCGACTGGGCTTCTACTCTCTCTTCGTTTACTGCGACCTGGTGGCTCCTCAAGTCATAGGAAACGCCCTGGTCCCTCTCCTTCGGGTCGTTACAACAGAGGGAAGTCATGGGGCTGTGGTAAATAAGGAGTATCACAATCCACATTACGTCCCCGTCCTCCACAAAGACTTCGATATGGTGGAAATCAATATAAACGATGACGCGGGAAGGCCTGTACAATTTGCATTCGGAAAAGTTTACGTTAAGCTTCACTTCAGAAGGCGACGATAATGCGCTGCCAGTACATACCAGAGACTCAAGACACTTGGGAGTTAACCCTACTTCAAACAGGTGGGGCGCTTCCAGCATACGCGGGGCTTCCGTACCAACGAGGAGCGGGGATAGGCAACATATTCCGGGGACTATTTAGAGCCGCACTTCCAATTCTCAAACGGGTAGGTCTATCTGCAGGTAAAAGTCTAGCTAAGAACGCACTAGCCCTAGCGTCAGACGTAACCCAAGGTGAAGACATAAAAGCAGCTGCGAAACGGAGAGGTAAACAGTTTCTTGGTGAGACATTAACGGCTGCTGGTGAACATATTCAACAAGGAGAAGGCATTGGCCAAAGACCTAGATCTAACAACATAAAAGGAGTACGAGGTAGACCACCGAAACAACAAATAGACATATTCACGTAAGCATGACTAAACAGGTAGATTCACGATCTCTTCCTGGGTTTAAGTCGGAGCTGGACCTTTTCACCGTCCCGCCTACTCAAGTCGCTGTAGAGCACGGGTACTGGGCGGAAATCGGTCCTCAAAACCCGATAACTGACTCAGGCCCTTACCGTTTTACTGTTCCCAAAGATTCGTACATGCTTGATCTAAACAAAAATTACCTCTATCTCAGGGTTAAAGTTGACGGGGATGCAGGGACTCCCATTAACCTTTTCGGCAAAACATTCTTCCAGCGATGTATAGTCAAACTCTCTGACAAGGAAATCTACAATTCGGGTCCCCACTACGCGTACCAGGCCTACATTGAAACTATGCTGAATTATTCTCGGAATGCAAAAGAAGGCCATCTACAGGCTGCCGGCTATGAGTTCGACTCCGGTACAAGGGGCACCTGGGTTGCAACAAAATCCGCTGAGTTTATGGCACCGATCCACTGCGATCTATTCAAACAAGAAAAGTACCTCCTAAGCGACTGTCAACTGACCATTGAGCTGCACCGAAACCCAGACGAGTTCTGTCTCAGTTCTCAGGGAAGCAGTAAAGTCAAGGTTGAGGACATGCGCTGGTACGTAAGAAAGGTTAAGTGCCAAGACTCTATGTCCCTAGCCATTGAAAATATTCTCTCTCAGGGAAACACTGCAAAGTACCCCATCCGACGAACAAAGGTGGTAGCTCGACATCTGAGCGCAGGCGTACAAACCATTGTCGAAAACTCTATATTCACCGGCCAACTTCCTAGAAAAGTGATTATTGGTCTAGTCAAGTCTGAGGCGTTTAACGGATCTTTAACAGCCGATCCCCTCACCCTGGAGACCATCAACATTACCGAAATTAGTCTAAAATGCGGGGACGAGTACATTCCTAGACAACCCATGAAAATTGACTTCTCCAAACCTCGAGGGTACACCTTCCCGTTTGTTTTCCTTTTCGAAGCTATCGACATGGCTGGGGATGACAAGGGGTGCTACATCAGCTACGCAGACTTCAAAGATGGTAACGCTTTCTTCGCCTTTGACCTCACTCCGGATAACACCGACACCGGCGCCATGCAGTTGATTCGGGAGGGAGACGTCTCTCTTCGGATGGAACTGAGTAAGGCGTTGAGTGCTACCAGCTATCCTCAGGGGGTTGAAATCATTATATACGGGGAATTTGACAACCTTATCTCAATCGATTACAACCGTACACCTTTCTTCGATTACGCCATATGAATACACTAGAAATTGAAAACACATTACGACCTCTTGTTCAAAATTTCGTTGGAGTCTTTCCCATTGACCATCTTCCTGAGACGCCGCTCGACACATTCTGCTTTGTAGCCAACACAGACCCCTGCCAACTTCCTGGCCAGCACTGGGTTGCGTTGTATTTAGATGATTACGCCGAGTACTTCGATAGCTACGGCCGACCACCGCTTAAAGAGTTTGAAAAGTACTTTGAGGGGCGGTTACAAAAGCATAATCCCATCCGCTTACAAGATTACACCACTTTCGTCTGTGGGGAGTACTGCATCTACTTCCTCTACCATCGGGATAAAGGGTTTTCCTTCGAAGATATAATCTCCTTTCTTAGGGAGCGACCTTCCAAAAACGACGAGATTGTGAAGGGTTTTGTAGACAGTTTAACGTAGTCCTTCATAAATGACAGGGCAGAGCAGCTGGTCTAACGCTGTAAAGTCTTAGGCGCGAAATAATGGGACACACTCCACCGATGGGGTTTGGTAAAGGACTCGTTGTTATCTGCTCCATTTTCCTTGCTGCAACCACACTCGCGGTCATCGTCAGCGCACTCGTTTCCCCAAATTCTCTATGCCTTGACAAAGCGATGATCGACCAACTCCGGAAATCCTTCCACCAAAAAGTTAATCTAACCGAACTCGGAACTGAACCTTGTTGGTACTCTCTCAATATCGACTGGGCCGAAATATGCTTCAGTCACAACTACGACGTTCTACGCGTCTCTATCCCAACAGTCCTCCTAAGGGCTCCCCAAGGAAAAGGGGTAAAAACCACCTGTACATAGTGTATATAGTAGATTAGGGAACAAAAAATTACAAAATAATAAAACCACAAAAAAAACCATAAAACAAAAACCACAAAAAATTAAAAACATAAAACCATTAATGCGGCCTGGGCGAAAGCTCAGAAGGTTCCCAAGCCCTTCCGACAAGTCGGTAAAATCGCAGAGGGGTGGTGATGAGGAATAAAGGAACGGACAGAAAATACTGGTTGTACAAACTGGGTGTTGTGAAGGTATTTGTTGGTAGGAACTGGGTGTCAGAACTAGGAGTATAAACTGGGTGTTGAGAACATTTGTGGTCGGTAAGGGCAGGAACTGGGTGTAATACTAGGAGTATGGCAGGAAGTACTGGGGGTAATGACTGGATGTTCGACAGGAAGTACAGGGGTTACTGGGGGACAGGGGGTATATACTGGGTGTTTATTTTCCCCAGTGGTCATGCAGTACAAAAACCAAGGGCAGGAGGAAACACTAGCAGATATTGACACAGGGATGATGTAATAACCCGGTAAAGGGGAGGGAGGGAGTGGGAGGGAAAATTTGGGATTGGGATTGAGGGTCGAAAAAAGGAGCCTATACTACTGCCACCTAGACCGTAGTGACCAGTGGTCACTTCCGCCGGTTTCGACAATATGCCCATTGAAACGAGCATAGTCGATTTACTATATATGCCTCCAACCAAAACGCCGAAAAACGCTGTTTTAGGGGGTTTGACCAGTGGTCAATAGGCCACCTAAACCGTAGTGACCAGTGGTCACTTCCGTCGGTTTCGACAATACGCCCATTGAAACGCGCATAGTCGATTTACTATATGAGCCCCCAGCTAAAACCACGAAAAATGCTGTTTATAGTGAGTTTTCCCTACTTTGACCCTGGGCGAGGAACCACGGGAGCCATGCTGACCAGTGGTCACTTCGGACGGTATCGGCAGTATGCTCATCGTTTTCAGCGACCCCGATTTACTGTATATGGGTACCACCCGGAGGCCGAAAAACGCTGTTTTTGCCTGTTTTTAGACTATTTTCAAATTTTCGGACTTAGAAATTTTTCAGCTTGCAGGTGTCCAAAAACGCTATTTTTCCCATTTTTGACCATCTATAAAAATCGAACCAGATCGAAATTCGAAAAAAAAACATAAACTTGCTAAGTACCATTGCCTAGATAATCAAAAAATAGTATAGAAAAATTTTTCCTGTGGGCCGTTCGAAAAATCGAGTTAACACAAAATTGGAAAAAATCATGCTGAATACAGAGAAAAAAAACCCCACTTTCAAACCCGTAAGAGAAAGTAGATTTTTTCAAAGTTCATTTTTTCCGGGCAAGTTTGGCATCATTCGAAAGCTCTTGGCCTGGAGATTTCAAAAATGCAAATATTAGCTCTTAATTCCTTCCCGTTAATTAGTTATGCCTAATTAGCACTTTTCCAAATCCGCAAAGTGCCTTTATAGCTCATATTATGGGAGGGCTCTCCGAGCTCCCCCATGATAAATATTGTCCTTCTGTTTAATTTCCACAAAACTGAAAGTTTTGATGAGCTTCGCGAGCAGATTAATTACAATCTGTGAAATGAATGAAAAAAGGGTGAGAAATTCAACAGGTGTGCATATTTGCGAATACTTTGAAAATGTTGCGATCCCTGTTGTGTATTCTACCGCTCTCGCCTCTCCACGTTCCCGAACCCACCACCCCGTTGTGCGAAGGGGGACCGCGCAAACTGATTTCTGGTACATCCTGTGAAGAAAGACCTTGCCCATGTATGACCAATAAACTTATATGCATACGTCGTAAACAAAACGGGTGAAAATTAGAAATTTTTAGGAAGTTACACACTTTTTTCTGCACAATAGCAAAAATTTTTGGCGAGGTGTGTAACGTTACACAAAAGCCGTCGGCGAAAGAAACACTGCCTGCGCAGAGACCACGTGACGTCGTGAATTGTTTACATTTGTATGAGAACAAAGCCAGACATGTTCCCACTTGATTGCAGTAGAAATTATTCAGATAGCGCTACTGACACTAAAGTTATGAATTTTTCAAAAATTGCCGTTTTCCTGCCATTTCAGGAACAAAGTTTTCCGAAAAATATGTCGACCACGCTGTTGGCTATAGAGGAGAGCCAGAAAGCTAAGAGGGGGTGGCTGGGGGGCGCTCTCCCCAGAAATTCGTTCCCCCCCCCGCCTGACTTAGGATTCGGGCCTCCCCCCCAAGAAGTTTGAGAAATAGGGTTTTGAGGGTAAATTTTGAAAAATTTTTCGCCGGATTTTTGGACATTTTTAAGCATTTTTAGCTATTTACAGCTTAAATTTAGGTTACAAATAGTTAATGTTTTAGCTCAACAGCAAAAAATAGCTATTTTTAAGCATTCAGAACAATTCCCCCCCTCAGAAATCCGTGCCCCCCAGACCTGGGGAGGACCGCCGCCCAGACTTCCCCCCCAGAAATTTTTGCCTAGGAAAAAGCCAGTATTACTGCAATAGCTTCACCCGTTAGGCCGCGGCGGTCGTGGTTTTTCCCCGAAATTTTGACGTGGCTTTTATCCCGATTGACTATAATTTTTTAGCGATTTCTGACAATTTTTGCACAAAAAAGTGAAAATTAGCAAAACCTTTTTTAAAAATATGCCAACCCATTTTTTGTGAGCGGGGGGATTGAACTTCGGAGCCCCTCCCCAATAAATTTTAGTCTATAACTAAGCCAGATATATATACGTACTTACTATTTAGTATATACTACAATTAGTATTGTATATGTATATATATACGTATATATAATGTATTACCAACATACGTATATATACGTATATTCCCTGTTTAATCGTTTTAGCATGTTTGGTTCGCTTCGTTTGGGTTGTAGAAGCTATTTGCTGAACACAAGTCTATGGATTAAGAGGACTGCAACTACTTCTCCTGGTAAGCGTTGTTATTCTGCAGAGCGATCCTCGGTCTCTCGTCGTAGCAGGGTCGATAGGTGTATAGGAAGACTTGCTGACGGGTCCCTCTCTTATCTCGTTTCGGAAGCTTTGTCGCCTTCTTACAATCCTTCGCTCATGCACGAAGACGAATTTTTTACATTTCGAGTTCGGAAATGTTTGTTAAATCTAATGCAAAAGTATATATATATATAAAATAACGCTATTTAAATATTAATCATAGGGGTCGCGGTCAGACATGTGCAGGATGGGAAATTCTGGGGGTGCGAGCCAGCGGCCGACGGCCGCCGGAAAACCGGATTTTTCCGGTTTTTTGCCCAAAAAACCGGAAAAATCCGGATTCTGGGGGGGGGGGGGTGAGGGACCCCTCTTGTTATGTAGTCACTCGCAGGCGCGTAGCCAGGGGGGGGGCAAGGGGGGCATGCCCCCCCCGAAATTGGGTTGCCCCCTGGAAATAATCTGCCATCAGGAAATATTTATGACGCAGACAGCAGCTGTAGACTGCGGTGAGCCTAGAAATTGATGAAAATTAAAACAATTTAGAACTAAAATCCAAAATTTTTCGCGTCTTCGGCGCGAATTATTGTTCCTTCGTCGTCAATTTTAAAAATGTCCTATGAATTTGCGTTATCACAAATGTTAATCTGATCTTATTTCGTATAATGTGGTAAAATATGGTACTTTTTACCGTATTTTGCTCAAAAACAGCCTAACTATGTATTTATGTACACACTTCTTCTGGAAAATAGCAAAAAAATTTTGGATGCCGTTACGTGTAACGTTATTGAAGTTAGCATTTGTTTATTCATTCACTTCCCAGATAAATTTCCGAATAGGCTTTCTGTTATTTAAACCAAACTATGTGCTGTTGATTATCCTACAAGAGGAAAAATGAGCTCAGAAAAATTCATTTCAGGCGGCAAAAATAAAAAAATTTGCAACTTCTTGGGGGCTCCGGTCCCCAGACCCCACAATTGCTATCAGTTGCGCAAATCATTCAAGAAAGGGTGCATTTTTAATTTCCTACATCTGTTAAACATTGTTAATTTGAAGCTCGGAAAAATATGCTAACGTAATAGAATGCTTGCGGTTCCCTTTTTATTTTTTAACTGCCATAGTTAAGTCTGAAAAATTTTGGCTTGCCCCCCCCCGAAATTTTTTTCTGGCTACGCTAGTGGTCACTCGGGTTCCCAAAAAAACTAGTTGACAATTTTTTGCTCCAAACTTTTGCAGGGTGACGTGGGGCAGCCCAACTAGGGTTCATATGCATAGGGCTCGGTCCGACACATGCCCACCTATAGCCCCTAGCCTGCCTCCCTGGCAATCCTGAGTAATTTAAAAATTTCGGTGGTTTTTTTGGAAACGATGAAAAGCCATTTTTCCCAAATAAAAGACACCCTCTTTACTACTGGCAGATAAGAGGCAGGGCAAATCTAGTATTACCTATATGAAGCCCATAACCGACCAATATATACTACACGGTATACTTGGAGCCCAACGGTCTTGCCTGGGCACGGCAGCCCATCTAAACTACCTCGGACCACCATAAACGTGGTGAGCTGGAGGTGTAAGTACCGATAACTTTTTTGAGCGCCAAACGCCTAAAGCCCACGTTTGTAGCGGATTTAGCATACTTTTAACGTGTATTTTTGAAGTATATACACTACAAAATTTCTGCTCACTTATATACCTGTGACACAACTGCCCACATCCCCAACTGGCCAACTTGGACCCTCGGGGACCGTTCCCAAGTTGGGGACTATCATCAAAACAACTGAAATTTTGCGTAGAACCGTTTCATAACTACGAAAACGCGTTTCTAGCATTGTTTACACTAAATATCACTTTTAAGCGGAGTACAATACTTCGTGAGACCAAGCTTCAAGGTTCAGGCTTTCTGAGCCAGTCAAATCACCACCTCAAAGATTCTAAATATATATAAGTTATATACAAGGCCGCACCCAGGGGGGGGGTTCAAGGGGTCTGGACCCCCCTTTTGGGATGACAAAATGGAAAATTTTTGCTATTTTTATGGCAAAAACTGCTATTTTTAAAAATTTTCGCGCCTTCGGCGCGATATTTACCTTTTTGCAAGAAATAAACGTCCAATGTACTGTTTTTGGGCAAAAATGCAAAAATTCTTCAACTTCTGGGGGGCTCCGCCCCCCCAGGCCCCCCTTACGTGTTACCTTGGACCCCCCCCTTTTCAAAATCCTGGGTGCGGGCCTGGTTAGGTGTTTTAGGGGTAAAACGTTCTAAAACCGCGTTAATATCACCAGAAATAAAATAAAATTAAGAAATTAAGAAATAAAATTAAGTCCGAACGGGCTCTTTTTGGGAATTCGTTCCCAAAAAATTGGGTGGCCCAGGCCGCAGCGTAGGAGCCAATGGGACTGGGATATTTGGTATCGTGAGTATTTGGGTACCTAACTTACCAAAGGTGTTCTACTTGCTATGTGCCAAATTTGGCTCGAAACGGTTGAAGTACCTGGGAGATCTGGCATTGGTTTTTTGGGCACTTTGTCACCATTTTATGGAGCCTGACATATATATATTATGTAGGGGCGCGATAGCGCCCCTACATAATATGGGTGTAAAGGCGTCTGCGCGGCCCCTGGAAACCGTGTGGGCCTGGTGCCAGCTAATTAGAGGTCCGGGAGGGGTAAAAAGGTTACCATCGTAAAGTACTCGAGTAGTACTACAAGTGTCACCATACTTTTGGTTAAAATTCGGAACTTCGAAATTTTGCACTAGGCGATAGTTACCGTGCGGTTGTTTTTTTTTCTCGGTTAATAACGCTTATTGGAAGTGCATTTTCTAGCGACGTGTTGGAACGATGTGGGCATTTTGGTCCAATGCTACTATGTTGGTAGACAGTATCCCCCATGCTACCAAGCGAAGGTCAGTTTGGCACTCGGCCAACTTTGGCTCCTGTGCCAAGGACCCAGAGTCGGACTTTCGCTATTTTGGCACTTCGGTTGAAATCAACTTTTTGCAGAGGCTGGCAGCTAGATCGGTTTGGTTTATTTTATTTGAATATTTGGGACTATGCGCTCAAAGTAACGGGGATTTTTTAATTTCGCTCTGTAGCTTTCAGGAGATGGGCCCAAACTTTACATTATGGCCTGTTTGGGCGAAAAGTTTCTAAGTCCCACTTTTACTAGAAATGGCCTAAAAGTCACTAAAAATGGCGTTTTTTGGCCGTTTGGTGGCACCCTTATATAGTAAATCGGGGTCGCGGAAAACGATAGAGCATACTGCCGAGGTCGGTGGATGTGGCCCCTGACCCACAGCGCCCACCCACAGTAGTTCCGGTGTGGGTCAAAAATGAAAGTCTTCAAAGGTGGTCAAGTTTGGTATCAAATGAAAGCCCTTGGCGAGGCGATCAGCTTTTGTCATTACACTACCACCCACAAAAAGTGGCCCCGCCGACCTGTGGGTGGGTGCCCAACCACAGTGGGTCCGGTGTGGGTCAAAAAATGAAAGTCTTCAAAAGTGGTCAAGTTGGGTATCAGAATGAAAGCCCTTGGCGAGTCGGTAAACTTTGTCATTATACCACCCACGAAAAGTGGCCCCACCGACTTGTGGGTGGGTGCCCCACCCACAGTGGGTCCGGTGTGGGTCAAAAATGAAAGTCTTCTGAAGTGGTCAAGTTGGGTATCAACTGAAAGCCCTTGTCGAGGGGATCAACTTTGTCATTATGCTACCTACGAAAAGTGGTCCGACCTTGTGGGTGGTGCCCACTACCTGAATGGGTCCGGTGAGGGTCACGATGAAAGTCTTTTCCAAAAGTGGTCAAGTTGGATATCAAATGAAAGCCCATGGCGAAGGCGATCCAACTTTTGTTTTTTATACCACCCACAAAAAGTGGTCCCACCGACTTGTGGGTGGAGCTTACTACCCACAGTGGGTCCGGTGTGGGTCACAAATGAAAGTCTTCAAAAGTGGTCAAGTTGGGTATCAGATGAAAGCCCTTGGCGAGGCGATCAACTTTTGTCATTATACCACCCCACGAAAAGTGGTCCCACCGACTTGTGGGTTGGTGCCAGCTAATTAGAGGTCCGGGAGGGGTAAAAAGGTTACCATCGTAAAGTACTCGAGTAGTACTACAAGTATCACCATACTTTTGGTTAAAATTCGGAACTTCGAAATTTTGCACTAGGCGATAGTTACCGTGCGGTTGTTTTTTCTCTCGGTTAATAACGCTT
>JASAND010003856.1:0-65477 GCA_030248195.1 Trissonchulus latispiculum
TCATACCGCCCAATGTGCGATGACACGAAATTTTGCGTGACATTGAGTATTCTCGCAGCTGGTGAAGTTAAAGTCAATAGGCATTAATAAAATGTGCAATTAGGTTGTATAAATTGAGTAGAAAGTAAATCAATAGGACTACATAAATCGATTAAGTATTATAGCGTTTGGCAGAGACTAGGCAGAACTTCAACTTAGTGCTGAACTCAGAAAAAGCACTACACTACAGGTTTACTGATGGTTACTACAGAAGTACAAATCCTGAAGCGAAATTATAATTTTCATTTTTTGTTAAGCTAGAACGTTACAAGTATCAAAATTCTCCGTAAGATTTTACAGTTATTTTCACAAAACTGATTTCCTCAAAAGTGGCCATTTTTGACCTCCAAAAGCATTTTTGGCTTGTACTAACTTAAGGTAGCTCACTTTGGGGTAATTGCTTCGACCATCTCCAATTTAACTCATTTTTACAAATTTTATTATCTAAGTGGGATATTTTAACGAGTTTATATAATTTAAGTCGCATCTCCTTCGGTTCTTGAGAAAATTCACCTTAGCCTTCTTGCCTACGCCTCGGGTAATTGCGATATGCAATTATTCAGTGCCATAGCGTGGACCCAGTGCAAAATTTGGTATGGCACTACCCCTCATCGAGAAAGCAACTGGAGTGTGGCACTAATGAAAAAATTAATCTCAAAGCTGAGGCCTGCTTTGTCGAAATACGAAATCGAAAATGTGTAATTTATATGTAATATTATAGTAATATAATTCTGCGCCAAAAGTTCTCGAAACTGGTGTACCGGGTAACATTTGTATAGTTTTAAAACTCTAAACAGATACTGTGTCACTGTGGAATTAGAATTTTGATTAGTTATTCAAAAAATTTTAATTAATTTTTAAAGTTAGCGTGACCAAAGTCACTAAATTCTGTCGCTTTTGGTAACCAAAAATGAGGGTAATTAAGTTTTGTTTAGCTGCATAAAAAACTAGAGGTCCTAACTAAAAATTCTATTTCCACAGTGGCACAGTACATGTATAGAGTTTTCACTATGTTGTTAAATATCAGCAACCCAGAAAGGTTGAAATCAGCGTAACAACCTAGTTTCAACGTCCGGGGATGTGGCACAAGTGGTAGAGCGTTCTACTTCTAATCCAAAGCTCGGCGGTTCGATCCCCGCCCTGGACACTTTTCTTCACATCTTTCAGATCCTGATTTCAACCTTCCACATTTGGCGACCGTGCCGCGTCCTTACCGCTCTGAGGAGATGAAGTCGTTTAAGATGCCTGGGAATTGTGGAATTGCAGGTCCTTGAGATAAATGGTGGTCCTCGTGGTGCTAAGGGTTAATATAATGGTTAATGGTTCTTGTGTGATTTGATATAAAGGCTCCCGGCTTTGAAGAAGAAAGAAGTATAATGTGGCCTCAGGTTAGGAGGCAGCCGGGGAGCCGCCCTTAGACCTCATGGTACTTGGGTTGGAGGACCCGACTGCAATCCCTGGAAAGTCGAGGCCGAATTTCAATTAGCAAGGGGAGTATGTTAAATATCAGCAACTGAAATCAGCGTAATAACCTAGTTTCAACGTCCGGGGATGTGGCGCCAGTGGTAAAGCGTTCTACTTCTAATCCAAAGCTCGGCGGTTCGATCCCCGCCCTGGACACTTTTCTTCACATCTTTCAGATCCTGATTTCAATCTTTCACAATGTTGCTTGTAATCCTTTGCCAGTGTAAAGATTTTTTGGCGCAGAAATTAAGTTTTTTCAGTAAAATTGTGATAATTACTGATTTCTACAAACAGGCATTTTACGACCGGGCTATATTGCAAAATTGCATATTTTTGCATTTCAACATATTTATTCATATTTATTTATAAAAACTTGAAGTTGACTAGCAAAAATTTGCTTGAATTGGCTGCTGAACTCTCGTACTCGCTCATATTCAAATTGCACACAGTTGATGGCTCCAACTTCCGGAGAACTGAACAAAACAACTCAAAGTTTGAACTTGAAATGCACGACATATGTGGTTAGTTTATGTGTGAAAATGAACGAAATCCGTGATCTAAAAATCTTTCATGATTGACCCCCTTACCTGGGCTTAACATATAGCTCAAAGGTAGTAAAAGCAAAAATGTTCTTTTCGGTGACCTCTTTCCATTTATATCAACCATCGATATGTGTATCGATAACGAACTGAGAGAATAGTGGCAAAAACCAAAGATTTTTATCTTTTCATCTAAAAATGCGGGACTGGTCCCAGAATGTTAAAAGAGCACTATATTCGGAAAGTTTCATCAAGTTTCATCATAAAAATTAGAGCCTGTAAGGTTACACAAAGCGATACCAGCACCTTAAAGAGCTCCATGCTTTGCTTTGCTGATAGTCGTCAAAACTCTAATCATGAAATTGACCAGACATTTTTATGCCAAATTTACCAAAATATTGCACTTTTTCAAAATTTGGAAACGGTGTTTGAACTTTGAAGGCATTGTAAAGCAAAATGATCCCACAAAATCCCACTGATCCCACATGGGATGAGTTTTCAATCCCATCCCATCCCATCCCATGGGATCCCATCCCAGATGCCAACACTGCCGACTGGGCATTCTAGATATGCTGCATAGCTAGTTTGACTTCGAATCACAGCCTTGTCTGGCCATCGATTTCAAATGACTGACAGAAAAACTTAAACTGTACATTATTTCGTGGTAATATTATTTTTTGCAAACCAAAAATGGTCCTTCATTAGTGCACATGATGTTTTTGCTTATGCATACCGGTTACTTTTCTTTTATTTATTTATTAATTTATTTATATTTATATTGGACAGCTTAAATATGAAAAAATCGGTCTGCTAGGAATATAATATGTAATAACACTTGGTAACAGCAAGAGTGCATAATAGACAAGAGTATGACAAGCATTCAGCTCCTGAACTAAGTGAAATGTTTTACCAAGAGTGAGATACTGAAGTTTCGGGCATTTGTTGGCCAATTCGTGTAATACTGGATAATTGATCAAATCAGTAGGCAATTCCATCCATCGAAGCTGAGGTCCAAATCGAACGCTGATCAGTGCAAGCAGGGCTTCCACGCTGTTCACCTGGAATATGGATGCTGAGAATGTCCCCCGTTTAGGTAAACCTTTTTATTTATTTTGGGGTATACTAGTTTAATGTTTAATCTAAAATTTACGTGACAAATTTGAATGTCAACATTAAGTTTTCATGAGGACGCAGTACTTAATCATCAAGTTGAAGGAACGACTTAGGTTTGCTGGACATGTTTAACAGTACCTTCAGATTACCTCGTTTTTCAACGGGCCTTATTTTAGCAAGTTTGCGACAGACCTGTGACAGCAAAAAATCCAAACTACAATTTTTGTAGAGCAATTCTTACATGCAATCCTCCGTAGTCAGGCCTCAACGAGACGACCTGCCACAGTCTCGAATCATAGGCTATCGTTCGCCACTTCCGACAGACTCGAGCACATTTCAGAGCCTCCTTGTGCGGCAAATACGAAAACACGTGAAGCAGAGCTTTGTCGGGTAGCTTTTCTACGGTCTAAAAAAATAAAATCGGTTTATCGGAGTTGTTTCTAGCTTTAACAGTAGGTGTGGCACAAAGTCACAACAACATATAATATTATAGTCGTGGGTTTGTTAGACCTCAGGTGCTGAAATGACAATTTTTTATTTCGCAAATTCACTTAAATTAACCTAAGTTAAATTAACTTTTTTTAAATCTCAGGTGCAGAAATGACAATTTATATTTTCTAAATTTACTGAATTGAACTAAGCATGATATTAACTGAGCATGATTATTGTCTACATTTCTTTATTTGATAAATGAAGGTGGTGTAAGGATTGGGTTATACAGTTTCAGTTTGGAGTGTGGCTTCCCTTCCTATTAACGAATTCCCAAATCTGTATCAGGAATATAAGACTACTGTCTTGTGATCATTGCCAAGTTTACCTACGTTGGTGGCCAACAGGACTAGGTGTCGGTAGCTTTGAGCTAATTGAACAAGCAGTATTTCAAGACTACTGCAAGCGATGTCAATCCTTATGTATTATGTACTCTTGAGTTAACTCACCACTTTAAATTCTTCAGTGATTGACAGTTGAAAAACTGGACCGCTAAATGAAGGTTTGCGCGAGCTAGTCATTTTGATTAGTCAAAAACGATATTGAAAAATTAAAAATTTGAGCAAAAAACAAGCCGCTGGCGGAATTTTTGCAGGAAAATACAGAAAGTGCTTCCGGTTTTAAGCTTTAGTCAAAAATCCCCAGCTGCGAAAGGACTTGAAAAGCTTGTTCTCCACAAAGTGTATGTAACAGGTGTCGTGAATTTAGCACTGCTGTAATTTTTCGGCTTTTTTCCAAAAGTTAGCTATGGACAGGCTTGCTATCACGAAATGTCTGTTCGCTAACATAGCTAGGCCACATTTAATTAAAAGATAGCTGCAGCTTTGAATAAAAGGTTTCGAGAAAGTTTTCCGGCAGAGATTTGTTCTAAATTTTTAATTTAATTTTTAATTTTTATTTTTAATTTTAATTTTTAGAGATTTTGGATCTTTTGCGCTTCCCCCCCAGCCCTAACTTTTGATTTTTTTTGACCAATAACTTTGAAATTTGGGGTGAATGCATACTGGAGGCTGGTGAATTCAAAAATTAAAAAATTTTACATACAGGGGTTTTCTGGGCTGCTGAGCACGAATCTGAAATCCGTTTTTCGATTCAGCTTTTCGTTAGCTCAGTATAAGCTAAAGTTGTAAGCTTAACATGTAAGCTTATCTGAGCTAACGAAAAGCTGAATCGAAAAACGGATTTCAGATTCCTGCTCAGCGCCCCAGAAAACCCCTGTATGCAAGTTTTCAGCAAAATTGTTTTCAAAAAATTTTTTGGTTCCCCTTGGTCCCCCCTTACCAAACGAAAATTTAAAATTTTTTCAAAATTTTTAAAATTTTAAAATTTTTGAATTTTTGAATTCACCAGCCTCCAGTATGCACCCACACCAAATTTCAAAGTTATTGGTCAAAAAAATTAAAAGTTAGGGCTTGGGGGGAAGCGCAAAAGATCCGAGATTTTTTAATTTTTAATCCTGGATAAATTGCCATTATTTTTCTTTCAAAGCACGACGATAGCTGAGGACCCCAAGCGCTGTCATGATATCTTATTTATCAGCCAATATAATCGCTAAACCATTGAAATATTGTGTAGAGAACCAAAATTTAGAAGAAACATCCAATGAAAACTACAAAACTACGTATGTTATTCTAATCTTCAGAGGCAAGAAAGCGTCCTCTATAGTGTCATTACAGTTTGGGAATTCAAACTTAAGCTTGGTTCGATTGTGCCTGAGTGGCTCAGTCTGCAGAACGTTGGGCTAGATCGCCAAAGGCTGTGGGTTCGATCTCCCCTCAGGCGGGAATGTTTCGGGTCGGGGGTGCTGTTTATTTAAAATACATCTTAGTTTTGTTCATCATTTCATTTGTTCAACACATTGTGCAAGCTGTGTTAACTTGAAAACAAGACCAAAATCATTGGCCACTACAAAAATCATAACTGAATCGTGTTGTTCGGACAAAAATCAAATTTTGAAACTCAAGAAACCCAAATCCTAGGTCGAACCTTACCTGAGTTGACTTAAACACTTTCTTTCCTTCCTCCTCCTGTTCCTGAAAGAAGGTCGTTTCCCGAACGGCCTCCGCCAAAGTCATACGTCGTCCGTCCATGCTAATCAACGTTCACTAATTATCAAAATAATTTAACATTTTCTTAACATTCTTGTCATTATAGGACGATTGCGATTGGTCTGAAACAAGGAGTGGATCATGCGAAAGTCGATCAGGAGCTGGAATTGTAGGTTGTTAACTACTAAAATTTTAAAAAATTAGAAAAAATTTTAGATATTACTAAAACTAAAACTAAGACATTTTACTCTACTGTACCCTACTCTACTGACTATACTTAAAAATTTAAAAACTACATAATGGGAGGATGTTAACTACTAAAATTTTAAAAAATTAGAAAAAATTTTAGATATTACTAAAACTAACATTTTACTCTACTGTACCCTACTCTACTGACTATGCCTAAAAATTTAAATCTACATAATGGGAGTTTAAGTAAAAGCTAATTTAAAGTAAACGTTTAAAGTAAAGTAAAAGTTTAAAGTAAAAGCTAATTTAAAGTAAAAGTAAAGTAAGTAAAAGCTAATTTCCTTGCAAAAACTGCATTAGTAAAAGAAATAAATGAAAAAACGAAGCCCTTTCATAACTATGTTGCGTAAATCATTAATCCTGCAACTTGCAGAAAAAACACAAAACCTCAAATTGCGCAAACAACTCAGGCGAAACTACTTCTGCGGAGGTAAGCAGAACTTCTTCTTCAAAAGAGCTTAAGACTCAAAGTTTTAAGTGGACCCAGAGGAATAGTCTGCAGAAGCGTTATTGAATTTTAAACATAGTGCTTAGGTTATGGCAAGCCGGTGACATTTGCTCCAAAAGTCAAAACCAACAGCTTATGTCAGTGTGCTGCAAAAACCGCGTGCTTTAACACCGCATATGAAGCATACCTCTAAAACAATTTGCGGCAACGGAAGCCATAAAAAATTTAATACTGTCCACGATTTGAACCACCACATCAACGATATTTTGCTATGAGATTTTCTCACAGACACAGAGATGGATTAGGGTATTTATCGTGTATCTTACCAGTTTTCCAAACTCCATTTTTAATTCTAAAGGGTGCTTTGACATAGGAATAGGCTGGCAGAATAAGAAAACTGTCACTCTGCCACAGGTGAGGCACAATCTGCTTGAGGTGGAGATAGTACTCATCGACTTCGGTTGTCCGCATCAACACTCGATCAAGTGAGCAACGTGCAACAGAACATTGTTTCCGCCCAAATCTGTGTTCAAACTATTTTGACCATTCGCCGACAGCACTATCTCACACAGAGTTGGTAAAATCATCTAACCTAGGTTTAAGAAATTAACACTCACTCTAGCTAAAAAATGAGACCTGAAAATTTGTGTGATCGCCTAGTTGCGCTGCCAACGCTGAGGCTGAACCAAACAAAAAACGTTCGTGTACAAATTGTAACCGTGTGGACGTGTGGACAATGGACGAGGGTTAAGCCTCCCACTATTACCCACACGAATCTATGTCAGCATATTTAATTGCCACTCCAGCACCTGAGATCGAAAAATCAGCACCTTACCGCATAAGGTACAGTAGAATAGAATAATTGCAAACAAAATGTTAGAGTATGGATAACTAGCTAGCCACAAAAGATTACGTTTATTCGACAACACATCACTCAACCAGTTAGTACATAGTCCTAGTCCTAGGCGGAACAAATCTAGCTCGATCATTTGAGCTACTCTTTCAACACAAAACTTAACAACATATGGGCCGAAAAATCAGGCCGGGCCGAAAAACTTGATAGCGTGTCGGACCCAGACATGTGCAGGAGGGGAGGTTCTGGAGGGGGTGAAGGGCGGCCGAAGGCCGCCGAAAAACCGGATTTTTCCGGTTTTTTACCGGAAAAATCCGGATTCTGGGAGGGGTGAGGGACCCCTCTGGGGGGGGGTGAGCTCAGGTTTGGGGGGAACCCCCCCACAAACTCCCCCCCCCAAGCACACGTATGGTCGGACCGATATATTTTTCAACTAGAGCGACTTACTGCACCGTATCCAATATTTCTCAGATCCAACCGGATCGTCTGCAGGCCCTGATCGGATGGGACAGGCTGGGCGGACTGGAATTGATCCGGTCCGGCTCCGGGAACCAGCAGGTGCGGTCCGGTGGGATGTTTCATCCCATCCTCTTGGACGCCGGGATTGGCCCGACTTCCCAGAACAGTCTGCGTCAGAATATCCAGGGTGGATCCGTGGCGTTCCATGACGCCAGGAATTCACGAAATTTGGTAGAGCTGAAATTAACCAGAATTGGAAGTAATAATCTAATTGGAAGCAGTAATTTAATTGCATGAAATTTTGTTTTCTCTGCGTTGAATTAAGAATTCCGCCAATATCTGGTCACTGTATACAAGAGTTGAATCATTGAAGAGAGTTGAATTGAGTTGACTATACAAGAGTTCATTCTTGGAAGGGTACACGTCATCCAAAATGGCTTAAGCCTATGAATGATCGAAATAGCCAAAATGGCTAGCCCATATCCAATGTTGCATTATAATAATAGGCAATCATTATGGCCTTCAGTTCAAATGTAGCTTGCCCCAAGACAAGAAATACCTTCAGACAAGAAATAAAACGCTTAATTTAGGACTCAAAATTTAAAAAATTTTCACAGTATAGCAAAATTCCCTGTCCTTACCTGCAGAATATTCACTTTTAGCAGCAAAAACACTGCAAACCTGCAAACGCAACACACAATAAAACGCACGCACGCAAACAGACACAGTTGGTAGTGGCGTCTTCTAACCTCAGAAATTTGTTACACTTGCTTGCAGAAATTCCAAACGCTTGTTGACACAAGCTTAGCTTACACCAGCTTAATTCAAGCTTCTAGTCAGCGGCGAAACTTCTAACTTTTCTGGGAGCTGTCGATTTTTCCCGTCACCAAACAAACATAAATTGATGCGACAAACAACCGATTTGGGGCCAGTTTCCTGGCTAACATTTTGCACCTTCGGGTGATGAGCGCCACATTGTGATGTCTAATCCAGCAAACAACAATGCAGCAACAACAACAGCAACAACAACAAGAAACAGACGTTAGGGAAGGCAGCAGGTTCGAGTCCTGGCCAGAGCTCGATTTTTTCGAAATTTTGATGGTGTGAAATTGGATTATTCAAGCAAGCTCGCAACGTTTGTTAGGGAAATATTTACATTAAATAAATACAAAAGCAGTTACATTGTAAATGGGGTACAAATTACAAACTAGAAAGGATTAGTAAAAGCACACATTAGGTTCGGTTTTTATTCCGCCGGAGGCTGAGACCCTTGGACAGCTAATAATTTAGACAGTTAGGAAGCAACTCTCTCTCTAGCTTTAACATACGATTTCTAGCTGGGAAGTTTTTTTAAGACAAGGGGTGCTTGTAATAAAGTTTGTTTGTCTGTCAATGTTTGGAACAAACGAATTAATACATTAGCAGACATGATTAAACTCTGCACAGCTGTTTTCAATATTAAAACTAAGTTACTTTATCTTTAATTGCAAGGGGGCAGCAATATTTATCTGACAAGTGATTTTATTTTAATCTGTCCCCCCCTGGATGAACTTAGGTCCGCCACAGTTAGAGTGTATATGCAAATTAACCTTTAGTTTATCACAGCATTGTTAGCGATTGCTTGGACGGAGATTAGGCAGTGCTTCTTTGAGCAGTTACTGAAATTTTGTGATATAAATTGAAGTTCAGTGATTGGTTCAGTCTGCAATGGCTTCACCTGTCCATCCACTCCGTAGTGTTTTGGTGGAATTCGTGAGTTCAACTCATCGACTATAAGGCTATGTAGATTAAAATGTGAAATCGTTGAGACGCAACAATAATTTGTTTGATTATTCTACTGTCTAGTTCAGTCATATCATTGTGTACCAGAATGTGGCATAAACCTGTGGCCGATGTTGTCAACGCCAAAACCCGGGTTTCCCAGGTTATCTATGTTTTAAAGGTATGTAGCAAGCAAAGTCAACTCAGGTTTGCGACTTAACCTTGCTTTAGGCGTTGATAACATCGTCCCCCGATGCGGAATTTAGCCCCCCTTCAGTTGTACTTGTTTTGTATTTGTTATTCTCTAAGGTGGCTTGACCTTCGAAAGAAAGTTTCGAGGGGCTTGCAGAAGCATGACTTGTAGCATAAATTGTACGCTCTCTTTGCCTCTCAATAGTGTAAGAAAAATTTAATGTTTGAGAAAAACAGATTTAATTTCTAGTCAGTTTTCATAGAAAAGTTCTCCCGAATGCATAATATGACATGCATATAACATAAGCTTCAACACATTTTTCTTGGTATTTTCGATTAGTTTCGTCAATCGTGTTTGCTCCTCACATGCGACGATGGCAAGGGTTTGTTCTTCTTTCTCTGATTAGTGGATCCCTGAAGTTTCCCCGTTGATATTGTAGACAGTAACTCTTTCAGTCCGCTGAAAAAGGCTGAAACAAAGAAGAAAAACAAAAAACAAATTTCTATGTTAGGATCTTTAGATCTTAAGTCTTGAGTTAACGAAATTGCTACAAACTTTGGAAATAGCTCTTTTTTGTTGCATCCTGAAATTGTTTCAGAAATTAGATTAGTTTTCCTGAAGCAGAGTTTAGGCTGACTCCTACGTATCATGAAAGGCTTGTCAACAAAAGTGCAATTATAGCAACATTCCATCAGATTAATAATTATATAATCGTTATAACAGAATGTTAAGCCCGCAGCAATTTGATGGTGAGGAAAAAGCTTAACCTAGGCCGCTTACGGGGGTCCTTGACGAACTCAGGGCCTTATTATGTTTACATTATGTGGAAATTCTTATTGACTAGACAGTTTAACCTAAAAGCCCAGGTTCACATGATATTCACATCCACTCCACGCTTTATTCTTTTGTTTTTAGTTGAACCCTGTCTTGTAGCACTGTTGCGAGAAACTTGCAGGTCAGGTTTGACAACTTGCTTTCTTGCTCACTGAACTACCGAAAAACTGAACTGAACAACTGAAATGAAAATACTGAAAATTTGTCTTTACATAGCTTTGTGCTTCTGCTTAGTTTGGTTACTTTTGCCAGTATAATAAGTTAAGCTAGGGCGAATACTATAGTCCCCTCAATCCCTGAAGTATAGAGTATCCGGGCCGACGAATTAGGTCAAACTAGTCTTTAAGTCTCACATTTCTGCTGGCTCAATTTGGCTAATCCCAGTTCGTCCAACTGGTTCAAAGTGGGACATAGTGTCAACAGTTTCCGAATTAATTCACGATTTGTACTTGGTGCGTTTAACACAACCTATTTTAATAGGTGACTTAGTTTGGTCCGTTCAGTTTTGTAGCCCACTTTCACCCAGGGGCCGATGCTAAAACCAGGAATAAAACGCTAATCCGTGCAATCTCTGCTATTTTTAGCACATGAAAGTAACAGACAGTTGGCGTGTTGTAATGATTGAATTACGGGGGAGTCTAGTGTTGACATGATTGAAAATGATTAAACATAAACTAAGAGCTTGTCCACAGATTTTCAGTTTTCCAGTTAAGCATAACCCATAACCGCAGCTGGTTATGCCTCTAGTACTTTAGTACATAAAAGGAGATCTCATCCCAGTCGGTAGTCTGGTTTGGGGTAATACCAGTTTAGAACGTATGCATTTTTGAGGGAAGGGGGTGCTGACCCTGAATAATTGCCTTGGCAATTATCCCCGGTGTTCTTCAATGCTATCAGAATATCCATTACGACGTCCACCGTAATGGAGGTGTTATGGCAGCTCCACCTGACTGGCGGCCACCTCTTGACAGTCCCAGTAAATTGCCCAGAGAGGATGTGAAGTAGGGAGTTAAAGCTGATTTTTAGTAGCACTAGACTTGACATGATCCTCCACATATAGCGCAGTGAGAAACCAGTGTGCTATCAGAGGCACAGCAAGTCAATTAGCTAATTATTAACTTTAGATAATTTGATCCAGCCATATGTGTGGTAGGAATTGTTACAACTTTTTCATACTTCTGTTATGCCTTAGAAGTTGAAAATGAGAACAGGAAAGTTTAGTTTCGGTTGAATTTGCTATTGAATAGATTGAATTATAACCATATGTTAGCTTGGCCGTCTTTAAGACTTGTTAGGCTTTTCCAAGGCATATCAACTTCCCAACATAATTGTTAATAAATCTGTAACTTAGCACATTGTTATAAATTCGTCCAATGACTCGCACATGATATATTCTGTAATATTACAGCATACATTGTAATAACATATATTGTCATTGCAGAAGGTGTAGCTATGTATTAGGTTGTAGCTATAATGATTAATTAATTATATATATAAATTATATATATATAAATTATATAAATAATCTTATCTGAAAGTTACTCGTGACCCTTCCTCCACACAGTTGTTCCAGTGTTCGCCATTTTGTTGAACCCGATTCAGTAGATAGGAAAAGGGTGTGTCCATCGAGCTAATAGCAAGATCATGCTAATTAGCGTGCTATAATTAATTCTCTTGCCAGTGGCAATGCAAAACAGTAAGCCTCCAACTTTACCGTTTCACAAACACTTGGCTACCTGAAGACGCTACTTTATATTGATTCTATTTTAAGCTTGTAGCTCGCGTCAGTAAACTATCAGTTTTGGATCTTAATGAAGTCGTGCTTAACTATAAGGTTAAATGGAAATGAATATAGGTTATAAAAATATAGCATACTTTACAGAAGTTGTTCGACGAATTCTTGATCAAGAATAACATTATAAACTAGGTTTAAATTATCCAATTTATTTCCATAATTTTTATTTATTGAGGGATGAAATTTTAAGAATCGTTTAAAATCTACTTGACTTTAGAGATGATTTTATACATAATCAACAGAATCGCTGTGACTGCTTTTTGATTTTTGGAAGATTGGAAAATCTACTGCTGGTTCAAAATAGGAATGTTCCATTCATTGAAATTAAATTTTTTTAAAATAATTTGTTCACCAATGAACTATGGAAGTCCTTTTACTGTTTTTCCTGATGTCGCAAAAAATTCCCTGCTGATTTCCGACAGAAACAGAATACCAAAACTGAGTCATGAACAGAGTTTTACTTTTCAAACATATGTTTGTCTGCAACAAAGAGAAATTTAAAATCAAAAAATCGGGTTTTCCGACAAATCAGTTGATCTGCTAAATCAATTTATTCAATCAATCAACAATTTCACAACAGCCCTCAGTGGTAGAAGTAATTTTATTTGAAGTCACTTTAGTCAATTTGAATTTTAGTCCGTCTATTTGAAAATAATTAAATTAAAATCTATTGCATCATAAGAAGTCATCCGGGGATAAACAATATTCTGTTTTCACACAGTGCAGAGTGGTGCCTGAAGGTCTTACTGGGCGTGCCGCCTTAGTGCAGTTATTACGGCTTTACATTAAGTAAAAATTAATCTTAAAGGTTAATGTTAAGCTAGCAACAAAGTCCTTCGCCAAGAGCTATTTGCGTGGTGGAAAAAGTTTTTTGCTGTTTTTAAAGCTTTTTAGGAGGCACACAAACAAAGGGATGAAGATTTTATTGAGCATGGTCAATCTATTCCTAAGCTTAAGACTCTTGTCTTCGTTCAGCCTTTTTGATCTTTTTTCAGCGCTTAGGTGTTTTCTGCTTTTCCCCGGAGCTTCCAACTTTCTCGAAACTATGTCCACCCACCATGTTTATTTGAGGTTTTCTACCTGTCAAAGTTGAACTGTTGTCCCACGATCTATGCAGAGCATCTCCAACAAGCGTCTCCAACAAGACAAAGCCAAAACGACAAAGGTTCAAATTTGAGAAACCCACGAGCATCGAACCGCCAGCTTCCTTTGATTTTATTTTTTACGTGAACGTCAGTTACTCTCAAGTTAGTAGCTGTTTCTAACCCCTTGTCGGGTTCAAATCCAATCAAAATCAGGCTTGACCAAATCCGTTGCTTTTTTGTATCGTAAGATGTAAATGCTGTACTTATTTGTTAATAAAAGCTGGAAACGGCAAGTGTGGCGAACATAAAAGTTACCTTACTGTTAAAAATTGATGAACAAACTTATGCAACTATCAAGGCTCACAGTATGTGCAAAGACTGAGCTTAAAGTTTCAAATTCATAGCTTTTATACTGCATTTTATTCTTCATTACGATGTCCTTTATTACTATATTCTTTGGTGGAGGCACAGATCTTATCCAATGACCATTGTATCACAAAAATGTTTCCCTTTTTTCTTATGCTTCTTTTTTCTGATTTTTTAAATAACGCATTTGTAACCTTTAAATGTATACAACTAGAAAATTTACTTGTTTGCAATCGATTGACCATTGTTGGGTCGTTTGATTTATCTAAATTTACTTCAATTGATCAAATTTCTTTTATTTCATTCTGTACACAATTTATTATTATTAATAACGTCTTAACAAGCAAATCTAAATCTTAGGCCACAAGTAACAATTTTTGTAAACAGTCGTTAGAAGACCTAACCACAATATTGGACTAGCACACTTAACTTCTACACTTAATCAAAGTTCGTTAATTAGCATTTGTCATTAGTTTAATTGTTTTTGGTCCATTTAGTAGCACACTTTCCCCCTGATCCGGTACAGGCGATAGGCGTGCTGTGATGGAGGATACATGGGCAGTCGGGTGTTGATATTGTAGAAACTGGCTGAACCTAAACCAGCGAACCTGGTCCAAGACCTATCTCTTTGCCAATCATGAGTCCTGAAACAAGACAATTAGCTAATTATCAAGTTAACACCATCTGAACAGAAATGTGTGTAGAAAACTGTGATCACTTGTACACTATCCTTTACTTTTACTTTACGATACTTAACTAATACACTGCAACCTGTGCACCCTATATTTTTGAAGTATAAATAGTTGCAATTAGTTTAGTAATTCGTTCATAATTACTTTTACAGAGTGTTGCAACTCCCAACATCATGTGTTTCAGCACTAAGAGAACTGTTGAATGACTTTCAGGTTTCACCTCTTTTCAAGTCTGGACTGGCGCTTTGATGAAAATTAAGGTCAAGACTACGACTATAATGTCGAAAAGTAAATGAACGTATTTGATTACTTGGCTCCAACTAATTCTAATCTTTGCTTATTAATTACTTTCTTCAGTAGCAATAGTAATCAATGGACATTTAATCAACCTCCCCTTTCCACAATTTCGAAAAAATTAACTCCACAAAGACCATCCTAGCTCAACTGATCTACCTGTAGCTGTAGTGAGCTGCAGCATCATCATATCTGATCCTATCTCGACTGTGATTGGCCATATACTCCTCGTGACCGCAGAGATAGCTCTTGCTGGGCACTGGAGTCGTCCAGGGTCCAATCAGCTGCGGGATTTGCCTGTAGGGCGCCTCGTACAGGTGGGTGTTCACGAACTCTCGCGGCCAGTAGTTGCGCTCATGCCAGGCCTCCGTGTGCGGTTTGTAGGTGCGAAACGGCGGCACGATGGTGGGCGCGTAGCGGTCCTTCGCATACAGCATGTGCGATGGACTCAGCATACTGTAGGTGGGACTCTTCTGGAGCGGGTACTCGGAGTACTCCGCGCCCCGCGTGAAGGTCAGGCTGGTGCAGGAAGCGGACCGGGCCAACTGCTTGGGTCGGTGAAAGACGTCGCCGATGTAGCTGTCAAAGGCAAAGCTGGGCTTGGCCCGAACGTTGAACTTTGTGGCGGGATAGGTGTCCCACCATTTGGTGCTGGAGTCGATCTTGTCCTCAAAGTCTGACAGGGCCAGAGATGAGGTGACTGGAGGCATGGCTGTAGCCTGAAACAACGAAAAACGGATGAAAAGTTATACCTAAATTTCGTGAACGGTCGAATTTATTGCCACAAAAATGTAGCTAGCCGATCGTGCTGAGACGTCAACCGATGCTTTGTATAATTTTTGGTGTTCTGGTAATCTTTTCAAAGTATACAAACTGTTTAACTTATGAGGCAAAACTAATTTACATACACTACTCCGCTCTGAACATGCGGATCAAATCTATGCAAAACTGTAACACATTTTTACCAAAGCTACAACATAATTATTTAATGTGCGACTACTATAACATGCGCTATTAAATCAACGTGTTCTTTGGCTTTCTGAAAACTAAAAGGAGTAAGCGAAGTAGACATCCACGTCTGCCAGATTAAGAATTTTAAATTTATAAGTAGTTACTTTGACGCGGGTTAATTTTACACCAATCTGTTTATCGTTACGAGAATTTGGACTGAGGTACTTTTGCGTAACTGCAGTGAGAGAACCGTTTTTTTCAGTTTTACTAGATTGAAAATCAGTTTGCATACATAAAACGGCCAGGTACTGCTTAGGTCTGTACTAATCATTAAGACATCTAAGTACAGAGTACATAATGGACGCAATGACGCAATCGTTGAGAACTGATAGGTAACTGGGAACTCAAATTTATTGGACTAAGTTTATTTGAAAAATATTTTGTTAAATACCCAAAGAGAGCCAGGACCACAATTAGGTGCCTGTGACTGGAATAAGGTGGTTAAAAAATTGATAAACATTTTATTATAGTTGACAATCACACAACTGAAAATTTTCTGTTCTTGTCTGACTTTGATTTAATTTTTTCATGAGAGCACCAAAACTGCAGTTCGAAGATATCTGGCAGTGACTGGAGCGAGTAGTTGATGGTTCAAGCTTCCAGTTCAAGGTTCTCAATGTTCAAAGTTAAACCATTGAGGTTTAAGGTTCACTACAGGTGACAGTTTTCCCTCAAAATCACTTGGCATCATTCAGAACCAACTTTTTCACTCTCACTGTTTAAATTAATTAAATTAAATTAAATTAATTTGAATCAATTTATGCACTCATTTATTTTATTTTTTAAGTTTTAAGCCTATTTTTGTCATTTTTCATTATGGTTCTTGCAAATAAAGTAGGATCCTGCAACTGAAAGCTAAATTTCTTGTCGAACAATTTTTCGTCGAACAGATTTGCATGACATGTTAATCTCCTTTTAGATCCTGGCCTAGATTTTGCTAGTGTCATGTCATCCACAAGTGTCTACTGGTAATCCGACATCCCACTTTGGCTCAACAGTTGAAGCAGCTAATGGAGAGAAACAAAGCAAGCCCCCCCCCTACCTTTTAGGACTTAACTTAATTGGGCCAACGAGTGCGACATTTTTAATCCGCCACTGCTGAAAAGAATCTTCCTGGAGGTATAAGTTAACAAAAAATCGGAAGAAGAGATAAAGTCTTTATTGTTCGGCGTCAGGCGTTGGTTTGTAGACGTCTCTCTCTGCCCACCGTATAGTATATCTAATTTTCTTTAGTACAACCTTTCGAGTCTTCCATGAAGCGTTTTCCTGAAATTACTTCCGACAAAGGACCAAAACATACAAAAAATTAGAGTTTTTTAGCCAGTTTTTACTGCTTTTTTGACTGCTGCTCTTTTTCAGCTGGAGTTTTCTAATCATTGAATCCAGCGCTTGAGCACATGTTTAGGTTTTTGGATTTGTACTCTAGGGACTTGTCACGCTCGTGAGCTGTGCTGAAGTTTAGTAAGCTTCCACTGAAGCACTTTTGTGGCTCAGTTGATAGAGCGCCTGCGCGTTTAGCAGAAGAGCGCAGGTTCGAGTCCCACAATTTGCTCGATCTTTTCGATTATATACTTACCCTGGACTGCATCAAAAAAGTTTAGAAATAGCTACGGAATAGCAGAAGACGAAGTCTAATTTTTTAATGGGAACCCAGTAGTTAGTCTTATGCTATTCTGCTGCTATTCTAAAACTTTATTGGCGCAGTCCACCCTTAGTGGTGTTCACCTTTCTTGGACTAACAATAGGATCCATTCAAGGAAGTGCTTATATTGCTGCAAATCGGACATAAACTGAGAATATTCGTAATAATGACAGAAAAAGTGAACACTAATGGTGGAGGAACAGCAAAAATTAGAGTAGACCAGTTCTTTTAAAATTTTTTGGTTTCTGAATGTTTTAATTCCGGAGACTAATATTCTGTATGGTTAGCTCAACTATAACCAACAAAGCTTAATCAAGAATGTATTTCAGATTTGTGCTCAGCGACCCCGAAACATGGTCTAAGCTACATTTCAGAATAATCGGAGACAAAAACTTAACACTTAATTCTTGTTTTTTTTAAATTTTTATTCCAAGCCACCCTGTTTCAACGTACAATTTTGATGACCAAAATGTTATAGATCAGTTAAGTTAAAAAAATTTCAATTAGTAATTACGGGTTTATTAATCGCATAACTATGGAATCGGTTTTGAATAACACAGAAGATACAACACACAAATACAAAGTTATGGCCTTTGGAAGGGGAGGGGCCTTTGGAAGGTTATGGCTTTTGGAAGGGGAAAAGATTACATTAAATGCTTTAATTACATTAATACGTTAATTAATCTACGTTAAAGCAGTTTTGTTCACCGAGTGAGACAGAAATCAATCAAAAAGTGGATAAATTCTTACGTTTAAGGTTTGCAGGGCCCAGAAAGCAAACGAATTTCTGCAAGACACCCTAAACAGACAAAACTACTCTGAAGCACTTTTGCAAATGCTTCGAAAAATGTTGGGCTGAGTCAGGCTGTAAAAAATGTTCTCTGCAAGCCTCTTAGCTAACAACTAGCTATCTCTTGTATTGAAAAGTGCAATGCGCGCTGCAAACTGCAGCTGCAATCACTATCGGCAGTCAGCTGCTAAAACCTTGGAACTAAAAGCTGTCAAAAATTTTTACTTTTATTTCCTTTTTTCGTTTCCAAAAATTTTCATTTCCAGTGCCACTGATTTGAGGGCTAGACTTCAATATTTCAAAGAAACTTAAATAAATGTTGCTGGTTTAGCCGCCACAATTGATGATTATGACGTGATCTTGGAATCCAACTTAGGAATAAACTAATGGTAGCTGGCGCTGAAAATAAAAAATTTGCCTAAATGTTTTTTGTAGACAGAAATAGATACCGCCCTCTCTCTATGCTTTAATCACAGCAATTATTTGCCTCAACGGAGCAACGAATAACCTAAAAAATTGGAACTGAGGTCTGGAGGAAGTGATTTTTAGTGCAGTTTTTGAGAATTATGACCGCATTCAGTGATTTTTCGCTAGACTGGTACTCATTTGTGGGGAGGATGGTTTCAAGGTAGCCCTTGTCACACTCTTAGCTATTACGTGCTCTTTCATGGTCTAATTTGATGCGAGTTACCCGAAACCGACACCTCTTTTTGGGCGAATGCATGCTTGGTAACACTGTCAATAATTCTGCTTAGGACTGAGCGGAATTGCATTTAGCCTTCTCAACGAGCCCATATTGCTTCAAGAATTTAGCTCTCACGATTAACTATTGGTGTAAACTAGTATAAACCAATCAAAGTTTCCTCATTGAAAGTTTATCACAGGCTTGCTGCGTGCGATAAGTTCGAGAATAGAGAGTTGTAGCTTGGTGTCGAGTTCTTGAATTGTCAGTTCCTGTTCAGAACAAACGTTTGCTTGGGGGGGACTTTACGTAACTTAGTGCTCCCCCAGAGAAGAGAGAGAGAGAGAGCTCCTCCCAAAACCCGGTTTTCTCGATTTTAGCTCAAAGAACGAAAAACCCGGTTTTTAAGCCATCTCCGACCAACGGTTACCAGCCCTCCAGCACAGGTGCAGTTCAGAATTATAGACTTTCTTAGCTCATTTAACATCATTTAACTCATTGGTCATTTAACTGTGGTGAAACCTTTCTCGAAAGCCGGTAAAACAAATATTCTTGAATGATCCGAAAAAGCGTTCAGACGGTAGCAAGAGTTAGGGTTGTCCCCGGGTCGTGTGGTCGTGGTGGGCTCCGGACCCTGGGTCAGACCCGGGTCGGGCCGGCTCGGTTTAGGCCCGTGCCCGGAAACTCTTGTGTGAAAGGTTGAAAGGCTTCTGGGTGAAAGCCTGGCCCGCTACAGGGTCCGGTTTTAGAAGCCGGGCTTATCGTGCTTGCCGGGCTCAGTTTTCGAGTCTCTGGGACTTCCTGCGGACCAGGCTTTGGGCCGGGCCTGGTAACGGGCTCCGGGTTTTGATTGGGCTTCGGGCCGGGCCTGGGCCGGGCCAGGCCGGGCCCGGGCACGGCGAGGATGATATGCCCGGGTCCGGCCCGGTCAATTTCTCATTGGTACAACCTAGCAAGAGTGCATTATTTGCAGAGCTTTCCCACTGAACATACTACACATGCTCGGTACATCAGGTTCCAAACAAATCTCTGAGGAAAGATGTTCAACTACGGTGCTGCGCGCTTTCATACAAATGACAAAATAACTATAGTCTGGAATCTTTGTAACTTTTGCATTTTTATATTCTCAGTATAGCATCTACACAGTTCTGCTAATGGAATGGATAAGTCCAGCTGATAGGTCAAGTATCTTCTCAAAAAGAGCGCACATTTTTGCGGTTTCTTTCCATCAATTATCAAGGCCTGTAAGCTGCAAACAACAGTGGTTGGTGAACAATCAGCACTTATTAATAATTGTGAGTTCCGTGTAATCAATTTATCAGATCAGTTGTAACGTTTCACTGTCTTCATTAGGAGAAAGGATGACAACTTTATTCTTAATGAAGACAGTCATGCGGCAACCTTTACGTCAAACCTGAGATTAATTCAATCTCGTGGTTGCTTCATAACTAGCATTAAGTCTTGTCTTTGTCGTTTTTTCCATTACGAAATTAAGCATAACACGGTTACGATAAAAATACGTGTCTCCGGGCTACTACTGCCCTAGAACCATTCAAAATAGCAAACAGGGATTAATTACTGCAAAAAGGCTGCTGAATATGCTTCAGGCACAGTAAAAATGACTTAGTCCCCCTCGTTACTGTAGCTGTAGAACTTCTAGAACCTTCGATAAACAGTATTAATCGAAAACTTCCAGGTTTGACTTTTAAGGATTTACGACTTCAGCTTTTCCAAACAGTCCCCCCACTAGCACTAAGTCAAGCTTCCGTTACCTGACCCCCCCCCGCAGTTTCCACTTCAATAAGACCAAGAACGTGCTTGGGGGAAGGGGGGGCTGTTTCTCAAACTGCAGTGTCCACACAATCCGGATTTTTCCAGTTTTTTGGGCCATCGACCGCCGGCTCAACTGCTTTCCTTAAGTTTCGCCGGACGTTTCGCTGTTATGAGACTCACAGCCAAAAAGCTACTACCTTTCCTGCAAATTCTTGGGTAACAGGTATCGGTTCAGGCAACGAAATTGCTGAATTGCAATTTGCATGACTGTGCACAAAATTCCTTAAAATTAACAAGTCAGAAAATTTTCTGCTTGACACAAAAACTGGATCAATCGGTTGGAATACGTACAGTATATATTTTACATGTGACCTGTTAAATGAATTGATTTTTATTTAGAATAATTGTGAAAACTTGACCGCTATCCATAGGAAAATGCGAGGGGAATAGGGGTACAGACCCAGTCCTGCAAAAACGAGTGGACTCCTCCCTAAGGGAGAAAAAATGGAAGACCCTCTCGTCCAGAAGGCAAGAAATGGTTTTCGCGATTTTTACTATAAACTAAGCATTTCCAGCAAATCTTAGCGATCAAAGCAATTTTATAGAATTACTAAAAATCTTCATTTCTCACTTATTTTAACTAAAACACTAAAGCAAATTGCAATTTTTGCTAACTGGGATACCCCTTAAAATTTTGAAACCTCTCAGAGCCGTTAGGTCAGCCGAGCCATCCCCCCCCCCCGAATCGGATACCGGGTTAATGTAAACTTAATGTATGGCTGGATCACTGCCAATAGTTTTTCACCATTTTTCGAGTTTTTATTTTCCTCAAATTCCCCAAATCCGTGAAATGTGAAGGCGATCAGCTTTTATTAAAATTAGTTTACGAAGCCATCCACTTCCCCAAATTATGTTACCATTTTCAAGACTGACATTACGTACACATATGCTTAGTCTAATCAGGTAGCCTTGCGTCCAAAACTGTCTGTGATAGAATTTGTTTTCTGTTCTTCAGAAAAAGGGGGTGGGGGTCGGTTGAATTTTCAATTTAAGACAAAAACTGCAATTTGTTCTATTTGAAAAATTAGGTGTCTGTGCGCATTAGACTGAGCTTAATTGAAGACAAGACCAGGAAGAAAGCAAATTGCCTTAAAAATAAGTTTGACTTTGACAAAACAAATTAAGTCATTTTTCTTCTGGTTTTTGCGAGGCGATTTTCCAACATTTCCATTGATCTATTTTTGAACTGGCATTAGCGATTTTACCGAATTCTTGTCAGCAAAAACACACGAACATCATTAGTACCGGTTTAAAAATCATAAGTCAAGAAAAATTTTAAGTAGAAGTTTTTAAGAAAGAAAGAAAGAAGAAGAAAAGAAGAAGAAAAGAAGAAAAGAAAAAAAGAAGAAGAAAAAAAAAGAAAAAGAAAAAGAAGAAAAGAAAAAAGAAAGTAACAAATTTTAAGCCAAAATGCTGGCTAGTACTCTTTCTAGTGCTTTTAGATTCTTAATTTTCCTTGGGGCAGTTTTAATCAAAAAATTTAAGTTAAAAAATTTTAGTACTCGATACAAAAGTAAACGAGTTCATGTTACAATTGTACTAACAGAAACATGCAAGCTTTCAAAACATCTACAGCAAAACTCCAATTCGAACTTCAAGTTGCTAGAAAATCGAAACTTTCAGTAAATTTCGTGTGACGTCAACGAAATTAACCACTGAAGCGAGTCGAGAGACCTGACCTGACTTTTCTCGTGTTCGGGTCCGGGTCCGTGTCGAAAAAATGAAAATGAAAAATGAAGAAAATGCCCTCTCGATCCCCTAACGTAACATTCACTCTCAACTTAGCATAGCAGCATGAGCCAAGGCACGTTTTTGTTTCTTTATGCGATCTGTAGCACGCTTTCAGATTGCTAAATCAAGCTTTTAATTAATTTTTCCCCTGCTCAAAATAGGCCTTCATCAATCAAAAATGAAAATCTCTATAAAAACGGGCGCTTCCAATCTTTAGCTGTCCGTTATTCATTATTGAACTGAGGACAGCTTATATCAGAGTTTCATTCATAAGACTTTGGCTGGAAGGAATTTTGATTAGGGACGAGGTAAAACTATGTTAAATGGATTTTTTAGGTGGAAAACGGATAAATATAGACCTCATAACACCCTCCTATTTTGCCGGAAGCAAAAGGTGACTAATGACGCGATGCACAGGAAAAACGTGTTACTGGAAGTGGAAGCGAACAAGGAATTCACTTATTTTCATACTTTTTGTTAGGATTGAAAAATTTAGTATTGTTCAGTCGGCAACTAATTGTGCTTCAAATACTTCAAATTGCTTCAGTGAATTAGGTTAAAGTTAGATCTGGAAGCTGTTTAACATTTGTGTACGCCTATTTTCTCTGTAGTCTAGCTGGATTAAGAATTATTTTGTTTCAAGGTTAGTTTCAAAGCCTGTGGTCATCCCGATTTCAAGCCCCAAATATTCGAGTCGGAGGTGCAACAGTGACAATTATTTTATCTGAATTTTAAATTAAATTTTAATTTATATTTTATTTTAGATTAGATCTTAAATTTGAAATAAATTTATCTTTAATTCGATCATCCTTAATTTTTTTAATTTTACGGTGGTATTTTTTCCCACACATGTGGAAACAGTGAGCCTCCCCAGATCACCGCTTGACGTCAGCTGGAGAAACTGTGTGACACAAAATCCGACCCACCTTTTTTCATGACAACACTTTTATGTCAATTGATGGATTAGAAACACTGTGTGTGGTCCTCACTTAGATTGGTAGGTATTCCCTTCCTATTGCCGCGTTCCCCAAGTTTTCATTCTGATACTCGACAAGATTTTATTAGGAACAGGATATAGGCTGCGCAAGTTCCGTGATTAAAACCTCATTCTCCCCAAGAAAGGTCAAAATCAAATTACATTGACGTAGTTTTTTCATTGCGCTTTTCATACAACTCCACTATATGGGGATCCTATTTTTTTCAAATAGTTCTTCAAATTTCTCATTATTATATTCTTTTGATTACGGTGCTCCGACCAGAATACGCGAATGTTCTACCGTTTGAGAGGAAAGAGTGTTGCCAACAGCATCAAAACTCTGATGAAGATATTTTCTGCACTATTTTGCCTAAGTACAGAGACAGACCTTGTTTGGTTGGATAGTTTCGTTGATGTGTCAAAACTTAATCACTATCTGCCCTAAGATTCTGAGCCCCCTTATCAGCCTACTATTCATTATAAAAAATCCAAACCAGACTACTTCCTGCAAACAAACTCATTAGATCTAACCAAATGCCAGGATGAAACTGGAAATAGGAAACTTTTGAAAACAAATTGTTTTGTATAGCTGATGTATCAACTCTAATTTTTGTACCTGTAAATTTTACTCAAGTCTGCGTTAGCATAGTGTAACCAAGAGTACATTATGATAAGAGTATGCCACTAGGCATGCTCTCTGTTTCAGAGCAAATAGTGTGCTCTGTTAGCTAGCGTCTGACCCTCTGCAAATCGAATAGTGAGGCACCGAATCAGCACCTGCTCGAAACGGGTGTACTCTCACTCGCTTTATGCCTCTGTGTTAAAACAGGAAACACAATCTGTGTGTGCGCGAATTTTGTGTCTGCTTAGGGCTTTCACATAAACATAGGGCACGAATTTTTTTGAACTGATGGGTCTAATTTGCGGGGTGAGGGGGTCAGCCGTTAACGAACAGAGCATAGTATTTGACATAGCAGCTGACACAAAATGAGTTGACAACTCAAAACTTTGTTCGCCAGGCGAGCTTGGGCGAACCAATCTTTAAAAAAGGTACATTTTTAGTCGAACCACGAATGGCTCAAAGCTAAATGTTTGTGATTCATGCATAGTATTTCTTTGCTCTTTCTTATTCAAACAGATCCAGCTTGGTTTCGCTAAGGAGACGGACGTCATTTAAAATGATCTAGCAGGAATTAGCACACCAACATGCACCCGAAATAATCAATCGGTACTTGGCATGACTCGTTTGCCCATGATATAATGCCAATCTGCATAAGTAGCTAGGTTAATAATCGTCTAAAGCCAAGTCTGTAAATTCCTAACCTACCTGTTAACATATTGAAATAATTTTCCCACCTTACTGGAATTGAAATTTTTAATGCAGACTTTACACATCTTTCCAACACCTAATAAATTAACTTTATGGTTCTCTTAATTTGTTCCTTAATCAGCAAAATTTGGAAATAGGACGTCATTAAAGACCTTGGATTGTTGGATTAAGGTTCGTGATAAATTTTCGAGACATCAGCTTTGAACGATTCACACTGATGTCTAAGTCTCTATCTCTAGGTATCAGTACAATCTGGTCAAATCAAAAACCCTGGGTGGGTAGAAAAAGTTCAGATTCTGAATCACTGAATTCGTGGGAAACCGAAAAAACGTTTTGGTGATACGATTAAGAATGTTACAAAGTTTGAAGAGTTTACGTTGAGGAAAAAATTCATTCTTCGTAAACCCGTTCCCGCAAATCTGGTTTCCTGTAGGCAGTCTACCTGAACATTGATCCTTTTTTTGCAAATTTTATGCTAATTTGGGGCGTGACTTCATGTGCACATAATTAATCTTTAAATGAAACTGTGTATAATGATGGACTACTGCTAATGTTTGTGCAAGTGTATGGTATATAGTTGGTCCATTATGTTACGTGATCTTAAATAGCTATTTATATATTACGGTAATGCTATCGTTCTTTTGCACCGGCAAAAGCGACTAAGGCATATAGGTTTTCTGCATTTCATTCTCGCGGGCACTGAAAGCCAGGGGCCAAAAAAGAGCAGCTCATCTTCAGTCTTTGATTTTATCAAAAGTACATATAAATGCTAAGAGTATGGCGGTAGGCATACCCTACGTAAAAGCAGGAGCTATGCATGCTCGCTATCACTGACCCTCATCCACAGATTGACCGCCTCTCACACCGGCTCGATAATATGTGTATGTACTGGGTCGAAAACGCCGGTATAATTACATGCAGAAATTGACAGGGGCCCAATTTGGCGAGAGAGCATAATACTGTATATTTTACATGCGCATGTCCAAATTTCTTGCAAATTAATTTCAAAGCCAAATATGAATGCATGAATAAATGACTCCCTCCTTAAATTGGACTCTGTTAAATTCAGCAGAAGATTCTGGAAGGTATCATTCTGGAAAAGGTGATTTCTATTATTGTCTAATCGGATTTGGCCCTTAAGTTGGCCTTTAAGTAAATAAATAAATTTTTTAAAATTTGTTTTGACCAAAACCGAATTCTTGCAGTTGAATGGTAAAGTTTAAGTTAAAGTCACAAGAGCTACAGTTCTTGGAAATAATAAGAGAGAGATAGAAAGAGCAAATTTTGTACGAAATCGATATTTACGGGCTTCACGCTTTCACAGTGTTCCGATTGATGTATACAATGCAAGGTTTGGAAGGGAAATTTGTGTAGTTATTTCAAGTCTGCAACAAATGTTACTGAAGACATCTAGAGACCTGTCACCCTCGACACATACGGTGTGTGTGCGCGTTTGTGTCTAGAGTATTGTGTGCTTAAAATGTGTCTGTTTAGTGGTGGTTTTTCACTGTCACATAACTGTCACCCAGTCACCATGACAGTGAAATCTCATTTGCATAATGGTGAAAACTAAGGAGGAATCAGCTGCATTTTGCAATGTTTGCTTGCTTTTGCTTTTCGGAGAAGAAAATTTAGAAACATTGCGATCTACTATTAAATCATAGTACGTATTGAAAGTAAATGAAAGAATTTTAGTAACCTTTAGAACAAAAGAAGTTTGGCAGCAAACATTAAACAAGGAAGATTCAAACCTAACCATATCAGACGCAGAGGATGAATTGTTGTGTTTAGACATAAAATGCTGAAACTGATTCTAGTCGTAAACATTATCATTCCAAAACATAAATTCGGAAACACAAGCTCGACTCAAAAATAATACGAAATTTTGAACGGTTTTTTATTAGAAAATCTAACAGATCTACTGCTCGACTACATGGAAACAGCAACATAAAACTAGAAGCGCATAGTTTTAGAATCAAAATTGTCACCATATAACTCAAATAAACCTCGCAGGAACGGTGCACTCGGGACAATCAGGCAAGATTTTTATGGCAAATTGAACCTTAATTAAAATTAAATTAAAAATCCACGACGGCTTTATCGTATAGGCAATACGTCTAAATAAAATATGTAAGTATAAGTAACTATAAACCAAAATTAGCCCTTTATATGCAATTTTTTGAAAATAGAAGCTAAAATTTTTTGGGCCCCTTGTTCGGAACCTTCTCCTCCTGGCAAAACTTAGAAAATTTAAAATCATTATATTTTAACATTTTTGGTACAGATCAATTAATTATATAGAAAAGTGTTAAAATACTCTCATACAAAGTTAAATCTCAATTATTAAAATTTGCGAATTTTAGAATGTGTGCGAACACGGCATTACCAATCCTACATAATGTATACGAGTATGACAAGCGCCACACTCTATGCAGCCAGACCCAAAACTATGCTATGTTCGCTATAGGCTTACCCCCTCCCCAAATTGCCCCTCACTCCGAACCTTTTTGGGAACGGTGTCCAAACGGAGGTAAGTCGCTCACTCACTCACTCGCTCACTCACTCGCTCTAAGTAAGTGTAATTTGTGTCTGTTTCGAACTTTAGAACACAAACATAGTGGGCGAATTTACTTTATTCACTAGGGTCCAATTTAGGGAGGGGGTAGTTAGTCTGTTAGCGAACAGAGCATTGTTTTTACTCTGATAAGAAAGAGCTTGCCAGTTGTCACACTCTTATATTATTTACTCTTGGTATTACCAGCAAAAATCCCGCTTAGAAATGAATAAAATAGAGATCAAGAAAAATTACTTTGCAGTACGACATACTGAAATTTTTATTTTAAAATAAAAAATTTTTAATTAGCAAAAAAGTCGCTAACCTGTCTCCATCGCTGCCAACTTTGCTCACGAAAAATTGCTAACTAATGTCACTACTGCGCGCGCTGTTCAACAGATAAACCAGCCAGGAGAAATCAATGGCACAATTAGGACAGACACACAGACATACATAAACACGCACTCAAGCTGCTACATGAAACACACACCCATTTAAATGCAAATTTGCATAGTACACATTACACAACTCAAATCTACCGTAATACTACAGTAACGCTTTTTCAATACAACTTTGCCATGTGCACATGAAGGGACAGCGCTAATTTGTGCAAAATTTAACCTTGCATTATTAGCTGAAGTGGGAGTTGTATTGACTTGTCGTGCTGCCTCTACTATTATTTTCCTCCCGCATAATGGTTTATACAACGTTTTGAACCATACTTTTTGGATTACTCATTGCCTGTACATAATTATTAATTCACCCCAGTGAACAAATGAAAACCTTGTGCTTCAAACTCCTTCAGCTTTGTAACCTTTCATAATTTTGCTTTAAAAATGCATGTAGGTTGAACTTAATAATCCGCTCAATTTAATTAATCAAACTTAATCACAAGCTCGCTCAAATTAGTTTTCATTAGATTCAGTTATCATGATTAACGAATTTTTTAAGATTTGCCAAAAAGCAGGCGAAAGTACACACCTCACTTACATATTGTGGTTTACTCGAACAAATCTCAAAACAGTTTCAAACTGTTGCTTATATTCATGACATTAATTAACTCTAATCCTAACAAACTTTAATCTGTTTCAGATTTATACCGTTTAGATTAATGCTTCTCTATAGTTCAGTCATTGCTCTCTGTATTGTTCAGCGGTGAAGTGCCCAAGTATGACCTTAGTAGTAACAAACCGCACCGGGATCAGCAATGATACCGGTTTCGCACCGGTGGAAGGATTTCAGCTGTTTGCTGTCATCTATGTCGGTGCTGTCCTAAGCTTTGGCAGCTGCGCCAACTGCCTTAACGTGCTGCTGTATTTGCGGCCGAAACGTAGCGCTCGTGCTCACTGCAGCTGCGCTCAGGTCCTGTTCGGTATCTCGATCAGCAGTCAGTGTGCTCTGTCAATTTTGCTGTGCACTTGGCTGGACCGGATCGGCCTGCTGAATCTGTTGCAGAACCAGGCGGCCTGCAAAATTATGACCTTTACCGGCTATTTGGGCAGCTCGTCCTGCCCCTGGCTGATTGCTCAGTTTACCCTGGAACGATTTCTGGTGGTACAGTTCCCCTTGCGACGACTGACAGTTCTAACCGTTGGTCGGACCAGAATTAGTGTGGCGCTAACCTTTGCCCTAAGTCTGGTCTACAACGGATGGTACGGCTACGCCACAGGCATAGTCCACGTACCGGGTATCGGTAGGGTTTGCTCCATCCTACCCGAACTGTATCTGGGCTATACCGTAATGGACCTGCTGAACCTGCTGTTAGTCTGTACAGTACCGATGGCAATGCTTTTAGTGCTGAACGGTTGGATAGCCCTGAGACTGTCACAGAAAGCTGGCTCACCGGCACTCCGACTTTGTGCCAAACTGTCACCGAAAAGACACAATACCAGCTCACAGATTCTAAGACTTCATAACTGTATTCATCGAAAACACTCAGATCACCGATTGGCCGCTTCGATCAAACTGGTGCTGGCTTCCCTGCACTACTTTGTCCTGAATGTGCCCGCCTATGGGGTGCGACTTTGCCAGGTGTTTGGCAACGAAATTGACGGAGAACTGTCGCAGATCTTCTATCTCCTGTATATAACTCAGTTTTGCTCGCACTGTGTAACCTACTACAATCTGGTGCCGCGGCGTCACAGTCAAATACAGGCTGCCAAGCCGACATGGCAGACACGAAAACGACCGACTTCTTCCACCCGGAAAACTACTTTCACAACTTTTAGCGGATCTCAAGACCTGTCAACGCCGAAACATCAGATTCAAGAACAACAAAAATTTGACTATAATCCTAAAATTTTGGATAAACGTTTACAGAAAGCGAATGTGTAACCATTTTGAGGCCTAAGTTGTCTAGTTCATTTCGAAAGTTCACTTATACTTTTTGTCGCTAGTAATGGAATAGTACACTCCAGGCTTCGGGCTGAAAACATACAAGATAATTAACGAAAGAAAGAAAGTTGTCACTGCTGCAAGCCGGAAATAAGCTACAGCATCCTGTAACCTTAACTAGGGCGCAGTTTCCTCCGGAATTACCTTTGGTTTCTTAAACTGAATATGTTAATCATACATGATGTCGCAAATAGATAGGGGGAAGCACAAATCTTGTAGTTGAACAATTGGCCTAATCAATAAATTTTGTTAATACATAACGTGCATAATACTACTCGACATCCAGAGTTTAATCGCGCAGACTGTAGATTGTAGTTTATAGTCTTCAGTTTATTTCAAAAACTGTACTGTAGTAATTTAGGTGAACTGTTTGGTTCTGTGTCAGAATTCATGGGAGTTAAAGCCGATTTCACACGATGGGGATTTTCATGGGGATTCCCCTGGGGAATCCCCCGGGGACACAACATTCGAATGTTTTCCCAAAAATCCCCAGGGGATCCCCATGGGGCCTTTTCATGGGGATTCTGTTCACACGATGGGGACAGTCCCCAGGGGATTCTTACTGTGGATAACGTGTTGTCTGTGCATTGTTATTACGAATACGAACGAATGGAATTACTGATTCTTCACGATTTGAAGAGTATAATGTAATTTCAATTCAAAATATCATAATCAAAATTTATTAGATCTCGCCGAGCAATCCGTCCCCATGGGGATTTTCATGGGGATCCCCACGAAAATCCCCATAGAAATCCCCGTGAGGACAGATGGGGTCCCCATGGGGATCCCCATGGGGAAATCCCCTGGGGAATCCCCACGAAAATCCCCATCGTGTGAAATCGGCTTAAGCAAAATCAGATACTGAAATTTGATCACTAGAACTACGTAAGACTGATACAATAGCTTCTGTACAAAAGCGTAACTATTCATTTACTATTCATCACACACAAACCCATAAAATCAGAATCTTGATTATGCATTATGCAATGAACTTTTCACATTTAAGTTCTTATATATTGGGACTATTAATTTAGAAAGAGTTTTTGCCTGAAGAATCCGAGTCCGCGTTCTCATCTCAAAAAAGCAGAAAGTTGGGGGGAGGTTGTGGGAAAAGTTGGGAGGGGGTTTTTGGGTTGTGGAGGAAAGTTGGGGGGGAGGTTGCGGAGTAAAATTGAGAGGAGGCTTTTTGGGTTGTGGAGGAAAATTGGAGGGAGGTTTATGGGGTTGTTTATGGAGTTGGGGAGTGGAGTTTGTGGTTGTGGAGTTGGGGAGAGGTTGTGGAGGAGGTGACTGAAACCACGATCGACCCACGGTCAAATTTCAAAGTTGACCCTTTTCGTCAGGAAAAATTTATCCAGGGGGTTTTCGGGGCCGGGGATTTCAAAAATGACCTTAGTTTTGTTCTATTTCTTCGTGCTGGGCATAACCGGAACCACGGTCGACCCAAGGTCAAATTTCAAAGTTGATCATTTTCGCTCAAAAAACTTTACCTGGGGGGTTTTCAGGGTGGTCGATTTTAAAATGATCTCAGAATTTAGCTAGGATGAAAGCACCGGGCTGACCCTTGGCCGGAACCATGGCTGACCCTAGGTCAAATTTCAAAGTTGTTGGTTTTCACAAGAAAAACTGTATCTAGGGGTATTTTGCTGTCGCAAAATCTAAAAACGGACTCAGATGTTGGTCACAAAGTAAGGTACGTGCTGTAATGGACCAATAACCGGAATCATGGCATACCCTAGGTTAAATTTCAAAGTCGTTCATTTTCACTCGAAAAAATTTGTCTAGGAGGAATTCAAGGTCGTACAATTCAAGGTCGCAGAATTCAAAAGTTAGCTTAGATTTTTGCTAAGATCAAAGCTCCTTTGAACCATGACCCGAACCACGGGAAACGTTATCGGGAAAACTAGGGTTTTCTAGAGTGTAGACTTTAAAAACGTTCTCAGCTTTTAGTTAGGACTTAAACTCTGGGACCATGACTGTCAATTTTGACTGAGAAAACTTTGAAGGGGTTGTGAATCTGACAACTAGAAATTCGTAGGATGCGACCGCTAGTGATCAGTTTGGAGTATTTGTCTGACTACTTTGAACGGCCCATACAGGCGGATGTCTTTTATTGGCAAAAGCACGACAATACTGTACAACAAAAGTATGATACAAAAACAACAACAACACTGTACGGCAATAATACGGTACGACACGAATACTGGTTAGTGACATTACACAAAATAATGTGCAACAATACTGTAAAGTTAGGAGTCAAATTATCTATTAGAGTACAAAAACGCCTGCAGCAATTGTTCGGCACGGTGTCGAGAACATTGCCGTCTGTACTGAGATGACATCTGGGCGTGAAACCAGCAGCATGGCAGCCCGCCAACGTCTGAGATATCATCGAAAGGAAGGTAGCCCAAATGTTTACCACCATCGTAGACAAAAAGGTCATTACTTGCAAGCGCAAGTAGTAGCTCCGTTGGTAATTACCACATCCACCCCATATCGGTGAAACATTCTGCACACATTCTCCAAAATAAATGGACCCGTTGCGATAATTGGATTTGTACTGCCATTTCTAAACCTGTACAATGTCTCCTGTCGATGAATGGACATCAAATGAAATAGGAATGGAGGTCATAGGATATACGTTTCATGGACCGTATTTCCATTGGGTAGCAGTATTAATACCGTCATTTCCAGTGTGACGTCATCCATCTTATGCAAGTCATTCGAAACCATCGTAACAAAACCAATAGTGGACATTGTGGTGCAAACGTTAAACTGGCAAACACTAGCGCTAAACATTGCCTCAGGACATAACGACAGGGCAAAACTTGTTTTTATTCACAATGCGTCATCACTCATCACTTTAAACTAGAGAAAACCGGTTATGCGTCATCATTGATTAATTACGTTCTTGGTATTTTTTAACACTTGTTACGCTAACTGGCGGAAACCTCAGTTTGAGGTTTATTGATTATCTATTCTTAAGTCGAATCCTTGATATAGGTGACGTAGAGCTCGACATTCTGTTTCTTGTTGAGCATCGTAGCGACTTCCCGTTTTGGGAAGTGCTCAACATCCGTCAATCCGGTCGGTACCAAACAGCCGCTGCCAGTGTTGACAATCATTGACACTTCGCTTTTTCCACTTAGCAGCTCCTCCAGTCTTCCGACCCAGCTTTCGCTATTCATTGGGACGCGATCATCAATTTGAATCCAAATCAAACAAAAGTTTGATTCTCTGTGTTGATACGGATAAATCATTGCAGTTGTTTGTTGTTGCTTGTTGTCGTTTGCAGCTTACAATCTCCAAAACGTCAATCCTTTATATAAATTTAGAAGTGTCCAGCAATAATTCGCTTGATTACAGTCAAATCATTGTGATCGGTGAATTTGACTTCTTCCGTTTTGTCGTAGACATAGGTTAGTCGTCGATTTTCATCATAACAATATTCAATGCAGTGGTCCCAATTCAGGTAGTGACATCCAGATTTGTTCCGCTTCGTGCTGTCCCTTTCTCTACACAAGTACAAATTGCAATCAGACAGTCGATGGTACAAACTTCGTCCTTTGTTTGGGTGAACAGATAGTACAGTCTCATTGGACTTTGTGATTATTAACTCTCGGTGGCACATGGTAACATTGAAATCATTAATGGCGTAGCGTACATCACATCACAAGACTAATAGGTTGAGTGCTACTGTCCAAATCATTGTGCAAAGTCTTTATTGTTATATCCTTAATACATTCCTTTGTCGTTCTATTTATTAACACTCGGAAACGTGAACTCATTTTATGATTGTCCATATTATTCCAACCATCGGTGACCACAATGAGTATAGATACAAATGTAAAATATGAGGGAGCTAGGGATTTTAACCACTGAGCTCACGCCCCAATTTTACAAGTGGAACTGTGCGCAAGACGCTGACCTGCGACTGCGGGTGGAGATATTTAGTCCAGGCGGCTCTCTACCACCGACTTGCCTCGCCAAGGGGAAATGGGTAATTTTCGGGGGACGCCAACGGGGCGCCTATCAAAATTGGGGGAAACACGCACACACAAAAATAGGCTCAATTCTAAGTCAGCTCCGGGCTATTCCCAGAGCTCTACCTAGCTAAATAAAGAGACCCAGATCTAGTAAAAGTAATAATAAAAGGATTAAGAAACAAAGACAACTGGCAGTTTAATGGGTCAACACGAGGCAAAGTTACGACAGGGGAGTCCGTCCGGCGATGTCCAGACAAGACGGGCAAGTTAAGGCGGGCTACCCGCACAATAACAGCAAATGGACACACAGGGGATCACAGACAAAAGGGAGGGGACCAGCAACAATTCGGACGCAGCAATAAATACAATAAAAGAGGGGGAGGGGAAGTTAGCTAAAGGAAGTTAGACCCCGGGAAGGGAAACGGGGGCAACCCCGCTAGTTAGGTGGGAAAGGAAAAGGGGAGGGGAGTTAGGAATAAAATTAAGAGTAAGTAAAGAAAGGGTTAGAAACACGAAAAACAATTAGGAAGTAAGTTAGAAGGGTTTTTAAAGGAAAAAAGACAAAGACGGAAACTTACTCTTTAGGTGTAGAAAAATGGGGGTGGGGCCCCGATCTCAAATGAACCGACCGCTCTGTAACTATGAAAACTCCCAACTGACGAAAAGATGATGTAATCGTTCAAGGAGAATTTTGATATGCGTTGGGAACGGGAGGGTCTATCTTCGCTAAGCCAACAAGAAAGGGAAATATGTGCAATGTTAAGTTTACGCTCAAAAATAGGTGGTTTTAAATAATTTTCAAGAAGTGAACATAAAGTTAGCACTGCACAATATTTTGGGGGGAATTTTACATACAAAATAATACATAATTATCGGACTTCCCAACAATTATAAAAATACAATATTCATGGGGAATTTGGGGAATTTTGGGGGATTTTGGGGGAGTTTTAGGAAACATAGCGAAAGTGGGGAAATAGGAAAGGACTTGGAAGGGGGGTGATAACGGGGACGTTATTACCCACATTACACAAATGGCACACCATACTTCTACCACATTGCTATTTACTCAATGTTCAGTTGTCAAGTTCCTGTAGAATTCGATAAACACATGGCTTCTAGGCACAGTTACGTCATCAAATAGATGATCACGTAAATTCATTAAAGTATCAAGGGTAGGGTTTGCTTCCTTATCCATCTGTCGTAACTCTAGATTGGAAGTAGTCGTACAGTGCTTAACACAATGCAATATCTTGTCCATGTCTAAATTAATATAAAGACCGTAAGCATAGGTATGCAGTACGTATAAACACAGAAATGGAAGTGAACTGTTTTGTTCTTATTGGATTGACGCTTGTAGTCTCAAGTGTCACTATATTAATCATGACGACGGCTTATGCATTTTTACCCATTCCCCGGAATGACACTTTTGATCCAATTATCATTCAACTACACCCAAACAGTTGAATGAGTTGTCAACTACACCCAAACAGAGTTGACTCAAAACGACCGAACAGAAACCTTCACTTATAAAGCATTGTACAAAGTGCAAAGTACAAAAGATTGGTCTTGCAGAAATGTTTCCGTGAGGTAAACAGCTGCAGCCTATATTGACGCAGATGCATCAGTGAAGCACAATAGATAATACTTAGTGTAGACCACATCAGTAGTTGGCAGTAGTAATCTGTCAAGGCTAATATCTGGTGTTTCCTTCTATTCCTGCGTCTGTGTTTCCCAAGCGATTAGATCATCACCTGTGAGAAGCTCATCCCAGTTCATCTTGTTTTGCCATACTTTCTTCAGCAGTATTGGGCTCATTGCAATAGCAATGAGCATCAAATGAGCTCAAATAGCAATGAGCATCTTCACAAACAGAGGAGGAAGTCATGTGTCGTTAACGATTGAACCAATTCTAGTTGAATGGCTCGAGTAACCACGCACGTGAAAATGCATGACCACGCCTTGATAGAGTAGTCATTTTCCTTTACGTGGAATGGGCCAAAATAGTCCAGTCCTATGAAAGTAAAGGCTGGAGCTTCTGTCAGTCTTTCTTTTGGCAATTGAGGAGTCATCGGATACTATTTTCCACTATGCTTCTGACAAATCTTACACTTTCGGAGAACTTGAGCTACTGTGCAGCGACCTTTAGGTATCCAGTAAGTTTTTTGAACCTGTGTTTAGAATATGGTTTACACCAGCGTGAAACAACGTTTAATCAACATCAGTGATCACGAGTTGAGTGAACCATTCTAATTCTAGTTTTAATCCTATGACAGTTTTCACATACTTAAGTATAACCAAAAGTGAACTGCCTATATATTTTCTCTTTCTGCTGAACATTTTATTCCTATAAGTAAATAAGAATTTCTTGTGAATGCACTGCGCAATACATGGTCCCTGCCGTTGTTTCGAGGTTGAGGAGATGTTAACTAAACTTGGTCGCCGTGAATGGCAACCAAGAGAACGATGGGCTCATTGTTGTAATTCGGAACAATGTACGTCCTTGGTTTGCTCTGCAATGTTAGCAATGGAAGGATCTATAGGATAAGCAATAACGATAAAATGAAGACTGATTTTTGAAGAAACATTAGACAACACTGTTTCAAAATTCTACCATTCACAAGTACTTTCAGATCTGATTAGAGTGCAGATATCAGAGGAAAAATGTTGCTTATCAGTTGTTGCTCACCTTTTCTGTTTCCCCTATTTACGGACTGACCTCTCCAATATGCGCCAACGCCCCATTTATCGATCCCATACTATTTATAACTGCGTTTTTTCTGGATTCGTCTGTCATTTTTGGCTGTTCACGGAACCCTGCAGCAGCACAACTCAAGCATAATCAAGCATAATCTTTTAGTCAAACATAATGTCATTTCTTGACTTCATTATGTTAGTTCCTGTTTTTAGATCGCTCAGAGTGTTATTTTTGTATTTCTCTGGTAATAATTACGGGATGTACAATTTGTTTCTGTTTTTCCTCCAGCAGTCAAAACGTCAAGTTTCATTTGTTCGAAACCGTGTTTCGCTAATAGCACTTAATGGACATAGGTTTGACCTGCGTCATGTGCCATCCACGAAATGTCATCTAATTTCCTTCGTAGCTGGGCATATTTTATTAGAAATGAGCCACTACTCCATTATTGTTTAGTTTTATCTAAACTTAAAAACAAACAACAAATTCTGTGTTGTGTGTAGATAGTTGTGGTCACTACTCACTACAGCATTCCATACATCCTGTAACATTGTGTATTCTGCCCATCTCACATCAACTTATGGAAAAATTTTGTGTTTTAACTTTGTTATTGACCTTTTCAATCTTTCCAGGCTTGCTCATTTAGCTTTTTCAGCTTCATTAATACTGTCCCTAATTTCTACCTAATGATTTTTTATGGACTTATAGAAATTATTGTTTTCTGAGTCCTCTGGTGCAAATATATATACTGAAGCAGCGGAAAAATACATTATCGGTCACCACACAATAAAGTTGGAACATGATGCGGCTAAAATAGCTATTTGAAAGTTATGAATGTGACATCCTTGAATTGTTTAGTATCAAGAGCCCAGGAGCCAAGACTGGCTAAATCCTGTTTATTAAACTATAAATGTTTAATGTTTACGCTTTTCGAGACACAGAAGGATACTGCTTGAGTGGTAAATGCCCGAAGCAGCTTCCGTTTAGAGGCTCGTTATGTCAAGACAAGGGATATTGATACAGAAATATTAGGTTAATGCAGATTAATGGAGAGTAAATCTAGTAAGTACTGGGTAGACCTATTCTGCTTCTGCCTCTCAATTCCGCAACAATATCATGAATCAGATTTTTAGGTGTTTTACTTGTTTACTTAATAGTCCATAAAATAAATTTAACTCAAACCTGTCTAAGGTGGCTTTTGGGTACTATAGCGACTAGAGTTTCTAATTTTTTTCAACTTTACAATTATTTAGAAGTGAATGCAAATATTTAGTTTTGCAATTTGCACATTCTCCAACTTGGCTCTGACAACTTTAGGCAAGCAACGCATCTTTTCAATCAAGACCACTCGCAACTTCTTAAAATCACAGATCAAAGCGAAACCAAATTCGTTATCCCTACACTTATACCATCGGCTTGGACACATTTCGATGAGCTTTCAGTCGTAATTGCAATCTTTCCGGACTTTGCACAGAAAGATTGCTTTAACTGTATTTGGAACTATTTTACGAATTTGTTTTTGTATCAGAACCTTAGCATTTCATTTTGGACAACTGCTATTTACAACGAAATTCATCTTGCACTTTGAAAGATTTGCAAATATTACAAGTATTGCAATATGTGTACAATGAATTCATGTTCGATTGAGGTACTATAGTTAGTATATGATTCATAATTGCAATTGGTGAATCTACATCGAATATCATGTAGTTGTCGGTTTCATGTCTTGGCAGAAATATGAAACTTAGCATTAATGTGAAAGGTTAAAATTAAAATTGTTCAGTCAGAATTAAGTCAGATTCACAAAAACGAATTGAATGAGTGTGTTTGAAGAATTCAAAGAAAGAAAAACTGAACAAAAGTGCCCGGGGCGGGAATTGAAACCGAGATGGCTGCATTGCATTTTACCTACCCCATAGCGAAAAACATACCGTCTCCTCATTACAGAACAGCTTCCCATTTGGGGGAAGTAGTTAAATTGGGTCGTGGGGGATACTTAGAAAGTAAACCCAAATCTTTCAAACATATACATCCACAGCCATAGCTCCCTAGCTATAACAACCTCCATAGTATTCCTGATTTTATACTTGTTATTACGATACTATTGCTATGATGTAAGACGGTTTAAGAGCTTGCCATATTTGACTGTAATATTTGGTGCAAAACCTACTGTTTGTCTCCTACCAAAACTTCCTTGTTCACAGCTCGAACACTAATATGACTGCAAATGCCTCTATTTTTTATAAGAATTTATGGTCTACTTTGCCTGACAAGACGATAACATTTGATATCTCGAAAGGTCTTTTCAGAAACTCATTTCACCTAAGTGAAACTAATTTAAGCCAGTGCATAGACTGCCAAGAAACCTGTTAAACTTATGCTTCCTTTTGTATCTCAAAAATATTGTGGAAATCACTGAAGCCCCTACAAGGTGATAAGCTTAGTTGTGCCAAATATGCTGCGAAGAAACAGTTGCTTTTAGGCTGAACATAAGTGAAGTTTTGTAAAAATAAGAAACCCGAAACTGCAATTGGTATGTGCCGTTAAGGCAGGGGCTACCAAGGCGACAGATGCAGCTCCACTTTTTTGTTCAAATTCAGTTTAACATCCAAAAACATGGGGTTTCATGAATGTGTGCTACCCTTTTTGGCGAGGGGGAACCCGGCGCCAACGCGTCCCTATCTCCTTTCACTTGTGAACTGCACCTCGACGTAATATGTCAGCGAGAACTTAGCTGAACTTAGCTGTTTAATTCAAACAGAAGTTTCACCAAACTGAAAACAAATAGAAACAAATCAAACCACAAAGTCCAAACCTGCTGACTTACATGCTATGACTTACATGCTATGATGTTTATGTTATAGAGCTACAAACCATACATGTGCTTGGGGGGGGGTGGTTTGGGGGGGGAGGGGGTTTCACCCCCCCCCAGACCTGGACCTCACCCCCCCCCCAGAGGGATCCCTCACCCCCCAGAATCCGGATTTTTCCGGGTTTTTGGGCAACAAACCAGAAAAATCCGGTTTTTCGGATGCCTCGGCCGCCGGCTCACCCCCTCCAGAACTTCCCCTCCTGCACATGTCTGCTTCAAGCTATTATCAAGAGTGCATAATTGCACTATACATGAGAAGATCTTATACATTGTGCAATTATGCACTCTTGCTATTATGATTGAAATTTAGATGCTTAATGCTGCTCACACGTTATTTTGGTTACACCTGAAATTTTCATGAGCAGCCTTAGAATGGTGGCCAATATAACACGTCCACAAGTTGCTACGAACGAAACAGGATTTTCTCCTGTGGAAGGATTTCAATTATTTGCTGTCATATATGTTGGAGTAATTTCAACCCTTGGTAGCTTAGCCAACAGTGCCAACGTGTTACTGTATTTTCGTGGAAAGAGAAGCCGTCGGTCAAGTTGCAGCTGTGCTCAATTTTTGCTCGGAATCTCAGTCAGTAGTCAATGCGCCCTGTCTATTTTATTCTGCAGCTGGTTGGATCGTATCAACATGGTTAATTTACTGCAAAATCCGATCGCCTGCAAACTCATGACTTTTATTGGGTACGTGGGGAGCTCTGCTTGTCCGTGGCTGATTGCTCAATTTACCCTTGAGAGGTTCCTAGTAGTACAGTTTCCACTACAGCGTTTATCCTATGTGACTGTTGGAAGAACTAGGTCCAGTGTAGCGGTAACGTTCGTATTGAGTATGGTCTATAACGGATGGTATGGGTATGCCACCGGCATAGTGCAGGTATCTGGGCTAGGTCGCGTATGTTCCATTTTACCTCGGTTGCATTTTGGATATCAGGTAATGGGTTTGCTGAATCTGGTCTTAGTTTGCACAATTCCTATGATAATGCTGTTACTTTTAAACGGATGGGTTGCTTTCAAATTGTCGCAGGACGTTAGAGTGAACCTTTGGAAATTTTGTCCCTACATCCGCCCATTGTCAAAACACAATGTTAAAGATAGCGTGTTGGCCCGGGAACATTGTGTTCATCGAAAAAGCTCAGATCATCGACTAGCAGCGTCGATCAAACTAGTCTTGGCTTCGCTTCTTTACTTTGCTTTAAACGTTCCTGTGTATGGTGTTCGAATTTGTCAAGTGTTCGGCAAAGACATTAACGGTGAACTATCACAACTATTCTATCTTCTTTACATAACGCAGTATTGTTCACACTGTATGACTTACTACAACTTAATGCCAAATCGGCGCAAAAAGATGAAAGCGGCTAAAGCTGCTTGGGCTAATGCAAAACTTCGCACCAATACAACTGGAAAAACTACCTTAGCGCCATCTACAACTTCTGAAAAATCACGGAGGACTCCTTCTGTGCCACCATATGTATGATTCCTATCACAAATTATTAGACAAAAGTTGATAGATTGCATACCTGTAACTAAACATTAATTGGTTAGTGCGCTAAATGTTTTCTCACGTTATTATTGGTTCAGCCATTTCTGTTGCATTAAAATAAATGTGATAAGCCGTTTCCATTAATGTATGTAAGCACCAATGCTTTAAGGTGCTGGTTCGGGTTCGTGTATTTTTGGGCTTTAAAAGTGCAATTGTCATTGAAATTCGTTCAAATTTGCTACAATTATATTATTTAGCCTATAAAACAGTTTACAAAAATCGCGGCTTGAAAATTCTAGTTTTGGAGAAATTAGCTTTAATCCGCTATAACTTGCACTGTGGCCACCCTACAAAGATGAACTTATAGTCATTAGAATCCTCTCACCAAGACCTACAACTTTGCTCTTGAGAGTATTCTTCGATTCGTTAAGGTTAAAGAGATAACAGCGAAAATTAATTTTCGAGGTCCAAAATTGGCCATTTTTCGAAAAATCAAATATTGCAAGATTTCGACAGCTTCAACAGCGTTGGTCCGTCGGTCAAGTATTGTCCATATTTGTAGTCCTAAAGGACATGCCATGTCCAACGGAGAGCTCTCTGCGGCTTCTCAGCCTTCGCACAGCAGCGAAAATGTGAAATACTGAAAATCGCAACTAGATTGTTTTGAACACGGATTTCTCTCAACTCATGCAATCAGTTAAAAAACGGCTTTACACACGTATTTTTGAGACAATTGCCGAGGGCTATTTTTCATGGTTTTGCGTTTTGTCTTTCAGATCGAGAGAAATAAGCGTCCAAACTTGAAAATTTCGACGAAAATCGGACAAAATTTACGTTTTTCTCAAAATCTTGAGCTTCTTTAGTCGTTAAACAATTTCAGAAAAAATAGCCCTCGGGAAGACGTTTCTTTTGAAGCCTGAACTGGTCGCTTTTTGTTAGCTCTCCCACACTTCGAGAAATCCATGTTCAAAAATTGTTTTCATGTTATTGCAAGTTGTTGTTCAAATTTCATGTTGTTCAAGCCGAAGAGTTGAAATGAGACAGCTATACTGTACCTAGTTGTAACAAGCAGATTCTAAGCTTTGAAATGATATAAAAATTATCGTTGAACACCAAAAATTGATCAAATTACAGTCTTTCAAAATTTGCTGCAAATACCCGAACCAGCACCTTAAGATAATGTATAATTTAAATATTTGCCTTGTTGGTACTTTGACAGATTCATTAAATAAACATACAACCTTCGATTATCAAACTATTTAGGTGCAACTCCAAACAAGATCGCCCCTAAAGGGGGCATTATTCCACTGTTGAACTATCGAGATATCATAAACGAAAGCATTCCGAATACAGATTTCGTAATCTACTAGTTACTAAGTTCACCATCTCTCAAGAAAATGTTTATTTTGAGACAGATTCCTCAGAATGTAGGTACATATTTAAACTTTAGCTCACAAGAAGAAAATATACACTATATATTACTTTCGAAACGTCCCAAACTTTGGTGTTGCTAAGACCTTGTTAAAGTCTTCACAGACCACGTTCTATATATAATAGCAAAGCTGAAGATCTTCTTTACATCATATGCCAACACCTGAACTAAAGAGGAACACATGCCTGCGTATCTTCTGTCTCAGACCTAACCTTCTTTGTAGAATTAAAAAATGTTTTCCAAATGTGAAGCGAACTCTGGTTATTGCGGTGCTAGCCGAATGTTTTGACCACTGCACCACTTCAACTTTTGTTGTAACGGATTTTCAGGTCGTTCGCCATAGAGCTAAATTCAAAGCTAAAATTGGGCCAAGTTCAGCTGCTAGCTAAATAACTAACTAATCTTTATTAGCGAGTGTGTCACTATTAATCGTCTGCTAATCTCAAAGTCGTTTATGCGATTCTGGCAGCTATTACTGAATTTTGTCTGTGAACGTTTACTAATCGATAAACGACTGCGGAGGATTTGATTTACAAATAACCCCACCTAATTAATTTCAGAAGATTTATACCATAAAACTCAATGAAACTTCAGTAACAGATTTCGATATAATTTTTCCAAATGCCTTTATTGTTTATGGTTGACTCTAACAAATACAAATACTAGCCCATGTGTTAAGGATAGCGGAAGTAGTCGAGAATTAAAACAAAATACACGCATTTACATACAATAAACCCGGGGAATATATTCTATATTCCGCTCCAGCGGAATAATTACTTGCTTAGTCTTTTTATTCACTGCATTTTGTTCATAACAGTATTTTTATTCCACCTAGAGTTGGAATATTTGTTACAGGTTTAGTCTCGAACTAAGTCTTGAAGCAACAGATTTTGCCACCTATTTTGTGCTCGGTAGCCTGGCTGTTTGTTTGGGAGAGGAGTTGTATGAAAGAACGTATTTGACATTGTACTCATCATTTGGACGTTTGAAAGCTGATGGTTTTGGCAAATTGTTTTTTTAAAAATTAAGCCATTTTCACAAAAGGGGACCAACATATTTGTTCTTTTAACTTCTTTTGTAATTTCCTTCCGTTACCCCCTCCGGTTGAGTTTGAAATGCCAGGGACTCTGGTTACAGAAACAATATGCAAATTAGTTTTCAGTTAGCTATTTCTATTTTCATGGTGACGTGGACAGGAACGGCGTCAATAGCTTTCTTTACTTTCAGACAAAATGAACGATTGTATAAAAATCTAACTAGACCCCACCCCTCACAGAGTGTTCGTTTATAGAATTTTTGAGTTTCCCGGGTAATTTTTGATCAAAAAACCCGAAAGGATCGTGTTTGGCGGACGTATGATTCCTTCAATATTTAGCACAAGCCTATTGTAGTCAATAAACACCATTTGATCAATATATATATACATATATATATATATGTATGTATATATATATATATATATATGTATATATGGGCGAAGGTGTCCATTCAACTCTATGATGAGTACAAAGATATGAGGAGCCATTTCGATTCTGGAGGACCTTGCGAAAAAGTAATCGTTGTTCGTCCGGATGAGAAATCCTTAGCGCGATCACAATCTGTAGTGTGCGGTAGAAAAACCGGTAGAAGTAGAAAACCGGTAGTAAACAGGTAGAAGTGCAAATTATAAAATAGCAGAGGGTAGGAATGCTTATGTCCGGTATCTGAGTGCGAAGCCAGCAGTAACAACTCAAATACGGATTCCTTGTGTGGAAAAATTAAAGATTTTGAATTTACCAAAAAGTTAAGGATAAACAGCTGAGATCGCTGGAGCCCAGGAAAAACGAATATCCGATTAGTGTATTGATCAAGCGTATTTGTGAAAGCCTTCTGGCAGCGCCGATTATACCATTCAGCGGTGGGGTCGTGGACAGTTGAAATGTTTGTGAAGCTGATGAAGTGCACACGAACCATGAGAATACTATTATATTTAGCCTGTGAAATGAACACTCCACAACCGTCTTCAGAGACCATTAGTTAAATACAGGTTTTTTATACATGATTCCCTACCTCGTTGCATCCGGATGACGCTACGCGTAAACACGTAAACAAGTCAGAACTTGATCCATATCGCTTGTCTTCAGAAATACTCAGTGATGGGAATGTGTTGTCAATACTAAAACAGAAACAGAAGCTTCTCTTCAGACCATAATAAATTTGGTGGGCTAATCATAAGATTAAGGATACGTCATTTTCCACGAAATAAACGCAGACTGTAAAGGTTTCTTTTCAGTTTCTCAATTCCCCAGTTGGTCAACTCCCCAGTTTGTTAATAATAATCCCTATAATTAACGTTGTCCCCAGTTTGTCAACTCTTTTTCAGTTCATCCCCACTTAGTCAACTCTTACAAGGCATCTCCAGTTCATCAACACTTTGTCATGCCATCCCGACTTCGTCAACTTCGTTCGAATTAATAACTTTTTTTGGAGGGAACAGCTTTAACTATCATAAATAATTTAGTTCTGTGACAAAACTTAAGGAGCCTTCATAGTCGCGAACGCTGGTGTACGCGCGTCGACGCGCGTCTACGCGCGTCTACAAACGTCAATATCATTTTGCGTGCGTCGATGCGCGCAAACTGGCATGCTACAAATGGGCGCGTTGACGCGCGTCGACGCACGTCTACGCGCGTCTACGCGCGTCGACGCTTCCAGTGCCAGCATGGCACCAGAACGTGATGTCACGTTTGGAGGCGTCGACGCGCGTCTACGCGCGTCGACGTGCGTCAACGCGCGTCGACGGCCTCCAAATGTAACATGGCTGTGTAGCGCGTTGACGCGCTTCGACGCGCGTCTACGCACGTCGACCTGCGTCTACGCGCGTCTAGAGGCGACTGGGACTATGAAATCACCATTAGAAATACAGCGGTTATTCGCGTGGTTGACATTTGTTGACCACTTTCCTTTACACATGCATGACGAGGCGAAAACAATTGGCACTTCCAAGGCAACGCAAGAACAACTGTATAAGATTGTAGCATAAGAATGACATTGAACACCTATGCAACTTCACCTTAAATTATTGAACCTTACAAATTCAGTGTCGTTGGACGTGTTAGCTTGGGCATAGCGTCTGGTCCTGTACTCTCTCGTGTCTGATCTCCAGTTCGGTCACTGATACTGATACGACCTCCGTGCTCCGACTTCACAGAAGCTGCTCCGCGTTCTACACTACAAATGACACCTTGCAGATTCGATATTTACCATTAAGTAAATAGGCGAATATCAGGATATGAAATAGTAATCCAGTGTCCATCCGTTAGAGTTCTAGGAGACCTGTACAGCCTGTGAATAATATGTGTTTCAGTGACTGAAACATCACTACCTGCTCTGAGCTCTGAACCATCTAAAAATTTCTACAATTCTGAAACAGTTATCAAAACTTAGAATTCAAAATGCAAATTTTGGTATTCCATTCTAAGAGCGGATTCATTCCTAAATAATCCCACCATTCCATGGGACGAGATCTCAATCTCATTTCATCCGATCCCATCGGATCCCGTGGGACTCCATCCCATTCGTCAACAGTTATGTGCAGAATCTAGGTCAGACAATTTATTTGCAAATGAGAGAATTGCTGTACCATAAAATTTTTCATTGTGGACTCCTCTTAAGGTATCTAATCAATTAGTGCAGAGAATTCACAGTAAAAAGGTATAATTCTCAGCAATATAAACTAGTAATATAAACTACTAAAAGACCTTCAGACAAGAAAAATTATCCAGAAATCACGAACAATGAAAAAGTAAATTTTTAATTCGAAAATTTAAAAGTTAGTAACAGTCGGGAACTAAATAAACATGGACGAACAACAAAGTATACAGTCATAGCGCATGGAACAGAAGTAATAAAAAACCTATATATACATTATATATATAAGCATATCATGTCCTTTGTGGCGCACAAATCTATGTGAGATCTGGTTAATTAGCTAATTAATGAATCTGACCTTGGGCTTAAAAAAGGCTTAGGCTTAGACGTGTAAAAGCACGCTCTGTGCTTAGCCTAACACGCTCTCGGTTAGCCTAAAAAGCCATTTGCGCCACATAGATTTCCTATGTGGACGCAGCTCACATAGGCGGTTGCACACTGTATACCCAATATGGACGCAATTGCGTCCACATAGGGTATACAGTGGGAATTGCGTCCACAAAGCTTGTGTTTTACATATGTATATGCATACTAACAATCTACGCTACTGATGCACGATTTTGAAGACAAACAAACAAACAGACAAATAGACAGACAAACTAATCTCCAGTAACTACAGTATGGCTTTACTATGTCGAAAATGGCAAGCACATACTCGTCGTGTTTCTACGCTAGTGAGAAGAGACGTACAAGCTCTGATACTTTGAAAGAAATACAATATGTTGCACATATCTGCTGTCGGTTTCAGCAACGTCTCTCTCGAAAACGCCACACAAAAGACAAAATAGAATTGCACAGTTTAGCAATAAACCTTTGAACAGAAGTGCCTTCAGAAATGCATGCAAGTGTAGCGAAATTAAAGACACACTGCTCCAAACTTTATCACACCATGTACAATTTTTCCTCATCACCAACAGTTAAGCAATAACAAAGTCAAAAAGGTATAAAGAGTTCACATTGTAACGGAGTTAAAATTTAAACGGAAAAATTCGTTCGACAAGGTCATTAACTGTAAAACGTTCAGAAGTAGTTCTCTACACTACTTTTCCGTAATACAACGAATATAGAATTGTAATAATTACTGTAAGACCAGCGTCGCTACGTAAAATGCAAAAACATTGTCAGTTTTCAGAAAAAACAAAAGCTGGGATATCAAAACGAACAAAAACAGATACTAACCATGGAGTGTAATCTAATTAGTACAATGTCGTTTTATTCAAATTTCCCTTGTTGTAAACTGTACTTCTTTCGAGAAAAATATTTATAAAATGTAACAAAATGATATTAATCCTTTATATACTTTAAGAATTTTTGAACAAGTGATTCTTATTCGATACATCAAGTTTCATGCGCGACTATTGAGTTAGGAGTTCATGATACGATGCCATTATAATATCAAAATGTAGCTTCACTTTCGCCATTGCCTCTTGTAACTATAATTGCGCGGCTAAGAAGTTTTCCGGGGCCTCTTCGGGCTTCTTGAACGGACAGACCGCCGTACGGGACAACTCTAGTTCGGAACTTGTAAAAAGCAAATTTTCGCAACCGCTTTTTGCTTGTGACTCCAACAGTTCCGACTTCCATAGTTCTAATGTTTGGTTAAGCATATTCTAAATAATAGCTACAGTTTACGAACAAACCCAACCATATTATGTTATATAGTCATGTAAAGTATAAGACATGTAAATGTCAACTACATAAAAAAAGTTGTAATTTTTGGTGCATACAATTTTAGAAGTCAGATTTTAGAACAATTACATTTGCAAGTGAAGATTTCAGATTTCACTTCATGTGCTGGTATCCCTTTCTGTAAATTTGAGCTTAGAACAACAATTCGTTATGAAACTGGACCAAACCTTCGATATATGGCATCATATCTTTGTTTAACATTCTCGAACCAGTTCCACATTTTTACGTGCTAATACAAGAAAGTTTTCGTTTGAGGCGTTTTTGTCTCAAAATCGATACACCGCATTGGTTGTTATGGCCAAAAAGGGCGGTACGAAAATCAACATTTGTTACAACCTTTGACGTATGTCTACTGGTTAGTGGAACATTTTTGCATTTATAGGCTTTCAGCTATCTTTAGTGGTTACGCCACTATAAGCCAAGAACGATTTCAAGGTGACAAATGGCCATCTTCGAAGAAATCAGTTGTTTCCTAAATTAATGCCTAATATACAGACAATTTTAGCTGATATGTATTCAATCGATACATTTGTCGAATTGTACAGTTCATGAATGCCTAATCACTAGAGTTCGTTGATTTAAGGTAGAGAATTCGCTGAAAAACCATTTTAGCAAGACTGTGACTATTTTCTTTTGAACATCCATTTTCAAAATTCACACAATGGATTGAGATGATTATTTTGACACAATCAAAATTTCCAGTATTGCCGATGAACATTTTAGAACAAAGAGAACTTTCAGTGCATTTTATACCATTTAAAAGTCGATGCTCAAAAATTTTGGGTGTATATTCAGGGTGTCAGATATCAGCATGTCAGAATATTTTTGGTATTTTTTGGTAATTTTCTTAGTTCCTAACCTCATGTGAATGTACAGACTTTAAGCTTCAAAACTACGTATAAAGCTCCTTTCAACTTCCAAAAATTGCCAAAGTTATACCGTTTCGAAAAATCACAACAAAAGCATTCCACAAAACGATAGGAGCACATTAAAGACTTTTGTTAATTTTCAATTACACCATGTCGTTTACAGACAATGCACGTAGTAATCACTCACTATCAATACGTTTGTAGGGGATGTTTAATTGCAACTTCTTTACCTAGTCTTGCTTCTTTTGATGTGTTCATCGAGTTTAGTTAACACGATATTAAGTATACGATCTTCTAGAAACAGTAGCTAGTTGCAACCAGGTTTGCAAGTAGATGGCTCACTTCTTTCGGACATAATTGGCTGTCCTCGCATGAACAAGGGCAATTCTTGGGTCTGTGGCACACAGGGCCTCCCATTCTCCGCTATTCGGACGCAGACACCGTTAGAAGCATAAGTGTTAAAAGTTGCATCAGAAGCGCATGGTTGTTGTGATTGATCGTGTGTAGGGTTTAACAGACTTTTCTGTATAACCGTTGCATTTCCAGTTGTTACTGTTGAGGTACTGTTACTTTCAATGATTCTTTCCTGGCATGTTTCTTTTTTGGAGTCTTGTTTTGTGCGTAGTTTTCATCGACAGACTAGAACTCTGACGTGATCTTTGCTTTTCTGGACCTGCTGTGTTCGAAAAGTTTGGACTGCTTAGGTGGTTCCTGCTGATCGAATTATAAGTAACAGGTCGGTGTTTCACAACACTATCGGCACATGCCTTTGATGAGTTGAAGAGGACCTCACACAATTGTAGTTCTGTACTTCCTAAGCGAACAATGCCACTTATCTGAAAACCACTAACAAGCACAGATAGCTGTTTGGGCACATATCATTCGGGCCGGCCGGGAAAAAACGGGTATAGCCCAATCATGCTGGTAAGGTTTCAGTTTGCCAAGTGCACGCCAAGCCCTCCCCGCTTGTTTGCGCACTGCTTCATATTATATTCTGTCAACTCCAAGCTCCAGTAATAACTCAATATCGATACGTCAATAGGTTTTTTCTTAAACACAAGGCCGTTGTATATACCGCTATATGACTCCAGAAACGGCGCAAGGAGTAGCATATCATCGAGCTAAAATAAAATCGTTCACTAACGAGCGCGTTATACTTTTGTCCAGTGATGTTTGTGACACGCTAAGTGTAACAATTCGCTTATTGTCATAGCTTATATTACATTTTTCGTAGACTGCTTTGAAAGATGTATCTCACAACGGTAATTATCTATTGACGTCAAATTTTTCAGATTTGCTTTGACTAGTTTAGAAATTTCTGGTTGCAGATGAGTATCTGTTTATAGGCCCCGCTCTCGACATGTGCCGTTTATATCTTGTAAGTGGTACCTCACTTTCTAGAAGATGTAGTCAAACTTTTTCAAGCAACAACCTTGAAACAAGCCTTTTCTAGTGACTCTCTGAGCATGGTCTCGGTGACGATTTACCCTCCCAAAGTTTTGTGCCTGCAGACGTGTGGTTGCAATTCCGTATCTTTTAGATTAAAGCGCGGAACACTACATTTGTGCAACTATGCAATCAATATTCCCGGAAAGGTTATGTAAATAAAGCGAAAAGAGGCCCATCCGCTTGCAAGATGCTGGACAAAAGTAAACGTTAATGTTAGACAATCTATATATGCATATATTACATAGGGTCGTGTCCTTGTGCCAAAAAAATTCTAAGAGAGCTTGTAGCTTTAGCTTAAATGTTTTGACTTTCTTAAAATCTGAACCATGAGCAAAGTTTAAAATTTTCAAAGAATTTGAATAAAAATTTACAATTGATAAAAAATTTCAAAATTTTGATAGATTTTTTGCAAAAATTAACCAGTTATACTAAAAAATCTCAGTGAAGCCGCAACATTTTGGGGCGAAAAACTATTTTTCGGGGTTTTTTTGGTTTTCCCTTTGCCCAATTTTTTTACCATACTCGTTGGGCCTGACGGTAGGGCTTATACCTTGTCCAGCATTTGCGGCCTTGGACCCATCCCCATACCGCTGCCATGTTAGCGTATGTACAACATGCATTTGGACATATATATCTACAACATGCATTTGGACATATTTGTGACTATAAGCAAATACACAGCAACCAGAATATTTTACACACCTTATTAGCGTACAGTTCCCTAGTTTTCTTGCTGATATATTTCCTCAGAACGTGAGCAAGCACATACTCGTCCGGTTCACGCGCAGCTTTAGCATGAACTCTCTGCAAAATCGAAACATCGGGTCTATGATCAGGCATGCGTACAACTGAAATTACTAATAGTATAAGTGTAGTACGTTTAACCGTATCATTGTTGCTCTGTTCTTGCTGTTTCAGTTATGCTTTGTGCGCATTTTGGAAATTTGCTGTAACTTGAGACAGCCTAAAGTACGACGTAGATGCTATCTAATATTGATTGAGGAAATGCAAACGGCAAAGCAAAAGGAAAAATGTTCTATTGTAACGGTAGAAATAATTTACTTGCGTTGGTCAAAACGAACTTGCATTCGTTGTACGGACGTATTTGTAATTGGGAACATGCAGCCATTTCAATACACAAACCGGAGCAATGTCGTAACCAATGCGACAATATCGTTTAGTAACCAATGGCGGTATTTCCGTATTAATATCTCAACAAATATTGTAAAACGTATGGTTAATGTGATAACAACTATTGGTATAATTACGCACTCGCGCTGCACTTTTCTTCCAGTATTCGCTCTGTTGTATAATTGCAACATAAGCAATGCCATACATAATCGCACTGCCATTTCCAAATACTTAGGATTCAGAGAAGAGGGCTTTCCTAGGGCGATGTCTAAATTAACTGAATCTACCATTTTGTCGTAGCATCGCCGAATGAATTCAAATGCTTCCTCATTCAGAAAGTACGTACGCGAAGATTTTCTACAACAATAACAAGTAGTTAAGTTCAGAGTAGGTTAGGTGAGGTGAGGTCTGCTTAGTTGCATGAAGGTTGATCAGCAGTCAACATCAACATCAATATCAACAATCAACTTGAGTTCTGGCCTCGTTGGTGTGGTCTGCCTCCTGCCTCCTGCCCCGCCTGAGGACCCGCAATAGTTGACTGAGCGATAGCGGTCACTGGCCACTAAAATTAAATCAAGATTTATGCTAAACATAGTATTCTCACAGCTTAACATTATGATTACTTTGCAATCGCACAAATTTAGATATTAAATTTGACAAAGCGTTTGTTCGATGTAATGTTCACAGTAGTGAATTGCTATCTACCACAGCTTCTAATGTAGCTTTGCATACTCGTATAATTAGGACATAGTGGACGCGCCCCAACGATCGAATGGGTGACCTGTCGATGGTAAGCAGTTCCAACGTTTCCAGTAAGAACACCGCTCTCTCGCAAATTCTGATTAGCTGAAACAATAAAGAACATGAGGAGTACCAACCTGCGTAGCAACATTGCCGTTGTAATTTCCTGATGAAACTACATCAACCTTTCTAAACAGATTATTTTAGTGGTCTTTAACATGTTAGGACCAATGCCACATCTTTACCTCAAAAGATAAAGCAGTAAACAACATCCTATTAGCACACCACAGTGACGTACCACACGACGCCAGACTGTAAATATACTCTGGGAGCCATTGGGTACTATATAATGCAAGTCTGCTTTGGATAGTTCAAACAATTACCCCAATTCTGTGGTGCCAAAATCGCATTATGTCCATTTCCGAATTGAGCATTTGGTATTAACTGATTCCGTGAAACTGTAAAATGCGATGATTAGCAAATATGCAGTAAACTCCTTTTTCAAAACTGTGAAATCCCCAAAATATCAAGTCTAACGTAGATCGTAATCATGTGTCCCAGACCAAAGTACAGCAACATCAGTTCTCGCAAGTGACTCAGCGCAGAGATCATATATATGAAAGCAAGAATTCACTATTCCACATGCCACAAAAATAAATCCAAACCTTAAGATTTGTCATGCAGCAAATTATAAAAGTTTTGCTCAATTGACAACTGGAAATTATGTCCATGTAAAATTTTTAAATTTATATTGCAGGTGCTACGAGGCAGGGCGTTTTTTGTTAGGAACGTTTGCCTTGCTTATTTGGTGTATTCCTAAACGAGAGTACCAGTCTAAACTTTGCTAATTATGTGTCATTACTTACTTCCTTTCCTTTTCTCCACACACACAAAGAAGGCACGAGATATGAAACTGGAAATAACGTTGGAAAACGCAAAAAGAATTAAACGTTAAAAGTTTACTAAAACTTGAGTTTCTAGAATTAAACCTCACTTCAGAAACTGAGATAATAAGTAACTATGGATAGTGTAACGTACCGTAACCTACACGTAGAGCCACGTCTGGGGAGAACTAAAACCTAGAGAAACTTATGCGGTTGCGTACTCAGCTTCCTATGGTGAGGCAGAGCTCGAGAGAAACAACTCAAACCTTGAATACATCGCTTAAACCACTACCAACCAACCCTTCCTCACGCGGTTTAGGGAAGATGAGAGGGGAACCCCAGCCACCGCAATCGTATCTTCTTCCAACAAACGTTTCAACGATTGCAACTTCTTGTCATTCGACTTTAAAGATTGCAAGCCAACCCCAGTATTGATCATGTCCCGTGGCCTAGGTTTTGTTCTAAAACTATATTTAGAAAAGTGACAAAACGAAAAGAAATGCGGTTAAAATGGAAAAAGAATGCTTGTGTATTTGATAAGTCCATAATATCCGAGGAATAATTCCAACGTGAATCTATGGTGGCATTGCTCAGTTCTTCACCTAATCGAAACACTCAGTCCTGATTTCGTCAGGGGTTGCACTGATTCTCACTGGGACCTTGAGGAATAGAGCCTTGGTCTGACAAAACGAAAAACAGTTCACTGTGAGACGAGTAAAACATTTCACGAAGAGTCCTTAATTCTTCTATATTTAACAAAAGCTTGGTTCGGAATAGGGGAGGTTTGCCATGGACCGTTCATATGCAAACAGATTCGAAAAACAAGCACTTTCAGTTTTGATTACGAGCAAGGCGTATAAATCTAGGACCACGTTATATCCAAAAGGACTTAAAATTTGGAGCAGAGATGCTTAAAACTGGTTACGGTTGGGACTGTTTACCTGTCAACACAGAACTACGAAATAAGTAAAGTCAACCTTCTCGTTAGTAAACGGTCCCTCGCCCTTCTGGCGACTAGTTTCCGTGTACAGTAGGTGTGAAGAAACTATTTTTGACTGAGGTCTCTAACTTTGGCTTGTTGTCAAAAAACCAGGAAAAACCGTTTTGGATTTAAGTGCCCGACACTCGCTTCTATCGATTCAGGTATTAACATCTTAAAAATTAAATTAAATTTAAATTTAAATTTAAATGTTTTGCTGCGTTCAGCCCATTTTTTACGCGAACACCGGTGAAATTTTGGGGGTAAAAAATCATCACAGCCTGGAGCCCAACGGCAGTAGCAGATATGGTTTCTTGTGTGGTAATACTTGGGGTCAATGCAAATGCACATCCACACCATTGGACCAAATTGTCTGTTTATGCTAGCAAACGGTTTTAATCCCGTGTTCAGACTGCTTTTTACGGGGTGTGACTATATTCTCTAACAAACTAAGAATCGAAATCACTTCTTAGTCTACTGTCTAACAAGAAATGCCGCACAGTTGCTTACTGCTGCAATGAAAGATACTAGAATTATGGACTTGTAATTATATCGATATACTGCATGCAACTACATACACGAGGCTGCTCCTCACCTGGTGCATTTCTAACTGGAGGAATTTCAGCCCGTCCTGGAGCAGCGCCCATGGGGAATGGAATTCCTCAGACAAGTCGTCAAATCGAAATGCGATACGGTGTAGATAATCTGAAACTAAAACTAGCGTAGGGGCTACTTTTGATAACACTGGCCGGTGAATTATCCTTTAAAGAAAGTAATTACTGCATCCATTGGACACTTCAACATTATTCTAGAATACTTTAAAATTATAGTAGTATGGACTACATCTTCGTTATATGCTTACACGGTTCGTCTGTTGAGCTTATCTGATGGTGAACAGGTGTCCGAATACTCTCGCTGTCCGTAATGTCCACAGCAGGACTACTCAAATACGTACTACCCAAACGACTACGTTCTAGAACAAACAAAAGTGCACATTCAATCTGGTTGAAGATGGTTAAAATCGACTAAAACTACCACGAATTGGGCTAACCAAAAACATGTTGAATATGGTTTTCAAATGAAACCTGTGGATAGTGTAAAGACAACTACGTTTTCAGCGAATACTTGATTTTTGTCTTATGCTCAGATCACGAAAACATTTAGAAGGATTATTAAGTTTTCTTACCAACCTTTAGCTATCCAACATTAGTGACAGTAAAACTTCTCTTTGTTTAGTTCAGATGGAACATATACTCTTGAATTAAGTCTTACGGTAGTATAGATATTGACTACTAAACTCTGCATGTCAACTGCATCTAATATAAAGTTTATGTAATAATGTTGACCTTCACAATGTAGACCTTCTATGCATAGTTTGTTCATATATATACCAAGCTTAACAAAGAAATCAAAACTTAATTTTTTGCGTCCAATTTTCCGAAACCAAAGGACATCCACAGGTTTAAGGACTGATGAATAGGTTATGACCTAAGCCTCAAACCACGCCAGCTTTGGCTGGTTTTCAATTTGGTAGTAAGTGACACTAAACGAAATTATGTCTTTTGTTAACGCATTAAGAGATCCATCGACAATCGCACCCCACAGACGGAGCAAGTTTCCCATCAGTTTTCGATAGAATCCACTCTACAAGCTATTCAGAACTGAAAACCACAACCGTAGTGTTGCAAGAATGAACCCGGCAAAATGTAACTGCATGCATGTAGATGCACTTTATTTTGCGCACCGACTGTCCTGCGCGTTATGGCGCTAACATAGTGGTTTAAACACTTTGTTCTATGGTCTTTGTGACTGATTATAACTTACATCGAAGCATTTTGGCACAGAAACGTTAGCATTTCGTAAGTTCTTTTTTGGGTATCAGTTGACGCAGGTTGACTGCACTTGGACAGTATCGGACCATCCAGGTAGAAACTGAACAGTTCCAACGTGAACTATAAACATGTCGCAGGAGGTTATCCAGTGCGCAGAATTCAAATCTCACATTTTTTAGGGAAAACCTAAAAAACCACATCGCCGCGGATTTACGTTTACAGGTAGACAATTCAGTACAGGCAGGTCTCCACGTTGGAGATGCAGAAGTGGGATGCAAGACGAAAACCAGGTGCTATAAGCGTTTCGGACTTAGTTTAACTTAGTAAAATACTGTTGTCTATTTGATTATTAAGTTAGAATCCTAAGTTACAGGTGAATACCGGTGGTATGTGATGTTGGAGAACTGCACGAACCTGGCCGACTGGAACTCAATTTAACAGTTACAACGGTTTACTAAATTTCACGCAAACTCAATGACAGAAATTAGAATAATACTAAAGCTCAGACGAAACAAAGAAACTTGGACAAACCAGAGCAAACACCAAACCCCCGGCAAAAGCCGACAAGCGACAAAGAATCCTATCCAAGTTTGACAATAATTCCCCCAGTATTCGAACCCAACTGCTCACGCCCAAACTTCGAATACAACTGTCCCAAATCTACCAAAAAGTATCGAATAATGCCTATTAGCTAACTGACCTACAATTTTAGACAGAAGAACAGAAAAACACTGAGCGTTTGACAAAATGTATCACTAAATCACTTAGGCTTAGCGTCTCGACCATAATTTATATCTTTCCTACCGGTGCTAACTTCATAAGAGGTTCACGCACTCAAACACAACTAATACCAAAATGACTGCCTGGTAGCACGCAAAAAGATCTCAGGCCTCTATCAGTTTTCTCTCAATCAACGTGAAGTAAGTCTTTTTGTGAAAACTTATCTCCGTTTATAGCAATTTGCACAAACTATATACACTTGGAAGCTCAGCACTTAATCGGAAGGAGATGTGTTTTAACTGACGTACTCTATTCTCAGGACGTAAACAACTGATCTCCCAGTATCAAACTTCAACTTGATTTTTTCCCAGTAAGACTTTTCATTTTTGACGCTTCAATTGATAATACAGCCGCTGCAGTAGAGCGGAAGGAAGTAAGTGTTCTAATTCACGGAGTCTATTCTCAGCACCTAACCCGTTGTCTTTGTCACAAGAGATCTGTGAGTAGCCAAGTTCAACTTAATTTTTTCCACAGTGACGTTTCATTTTTGACATTTTCATTCGATAATTAAGTAGGATTTCTCTACTTCAAATAATCGTTGAAGAATTTGTTTGAAAACTGGAATTTGTATTCAGTTTCCTAAAAGCACATTTGGATTTGAAAGATATCATCCACCTCCCCAAACAATTATCCTAACCATGTTTGAAAAACATTAAAAAATACTGATCGAATCATATCTCCAAATTAAACCTAAATAGAAAACTAGCCGACTTGTTTACCCAAAATCTAAGTGCACACTAACGTAATATGGCAAAACCTTATCTTATACGGGGGGGGAGTCATTGCCAATATGCAAATTACTTCTCCTTAACTTTCGAACATTTGTTGCAGAAAACTGCAAATTATGCAGAGCTCCCACAAATTAGATATGCAGGTTACGATATACGCAAGATGTTATTCCTTTGAATATACACGCATCCCTATTTTAATGCACTCATACGAGTACTGTGCAATAAACACTGCAGAAACCTGCAACTGAAACCAGTAAACCGGTACGCAGCTAAGATTGGGTTTATCCTACAGACTATCTACAAGAGTACATATTAAAATTTTCACAAAAACCTCCACTGTCTTAATATGTATATCCATTAGATTTGCAAGATGACAGTAACATTCTGTAGCTAAGTGTCTTTAATAAGCAAAACAATTAGCCTTCCCAGCCCTCTCCACTTGCAACAGACCAACCGTGGCTTGTAGCCCAAGTTTCGTTCCACCATTGTGATTTCCTGCAATTTCTGTAGCTAAGTGTCTTTAATAAGCAAAACAATTAGCCTTCCCAGCCCTCTCCACTTGCAACAGACCAACCGCGGTTTGTAGCCCAAGTTTCGTTCCACCATTGTGATTTCCTGCAATTTCTGTAGCTAAGTGTCTTTAATAAGCAAAACAATTAGCCTTCCCAGCCCTCTCCACTTGCAACAGACCAACCGCGGCTTGTAGCCCAAGTTTCGTTCCACCATTGTGATTTCCTGCAATTTCTGTAGCTAAGTGTCTTTAATAAGCAAAACAATTAGCCTTCCCAGCCCTCTCCACTTGCAACAGACCAACCGCGGCTTGTAGCCCAAGTTTCGTTCCACCATTGTGATTTCCTGCAATTTCTGTAGCTAAGTGTCTTTAATAAGCAAAACAATTAGCCTTCCCAGCCCTCTCCACTTGCAACAGACCAACCGCGGCTTGTAGCCCAAGTTTCGTTCCACCATTGTGATTTCCTGCAACTACCACCTGTTCCTCGGTTAATGATCTAGTTAAATTAACCATTACTAAGACAGAAGTCCTATAACCGCTATGCCCTTAAAATAAGATGACCTGGTATAACGCCTTTTTACTTATTTTGAAGAATGTGACAAACATATTTGCATGATACCAACAACAGAACCAAGTCACCTAGTCACGAGATCACTTCCATTCACATATTCGACCAGGCCACTACGTCACGGGATGAACCGCGTGAATCCCGTATTGACCTGGTTTTCTGTTTTCCATTAATTTAAATCTAATTTAAATCTAATCGAGAAATTTAATTAATGTAAATCAAAACTTTTTACATTTTTCAATTTTCTCGCAAACTTCCCCCCGCCCCGCCGGGGGACGGCAAGCCTAAGTGACCCGGGTTCGGTCAGCGAGTAATCCAATATTTAAACGAAAAGTAATTGATTCTAAATGTGCAAATGAACTTATAAAACCTTAGTGTATCGTTCCCTAAGATATACTCCAATAACGTTGCTGCTCCCTAGCCTACTCAAAGTCTTGGTTCGGAAATTTGCAGCAAATTTTGAAAGAGTGTACCTTACCGAATTGTTGCAGTTCAGCGATAATTTTTTTCTATTATTTTAAACCTTAGAAAGAGCTGTTTTCGCTCATTAACACAAACTGAAACCAAGAGTTTATAATACGAGCAACGAGACACTCAGATTTTTCTAATAGAATAAGGTTGCAACATGTTCGAAACAGTAAGGCCGAAATATCGGGTGGCCTTCTCAGCGTTTAAACATACAATGCTGAGATTTTCAAGAACATGCTTTTCCAGCGAATTAAATAATACAATTTCAGCTGCGAAAATCGTGCACCAAAAATTTCAAATCATTATGTTCTGTAGAACGAGATCTTTTTAACGATATATATAAAAATTGTATGGTTTAGTTCAGGCAATCTCTTACAAAAAGCGGCAACACAACATTTTTTCCACGAAAATTCTAGGAATTTCATCATTTCTTCAAAATGCCTTATCTTTGTGTTCGGTTTATAGAAGAGCCTGAACCTAACTACATAATTTTTATGTCCTTAAAAAGATCTCGTTTTACCTAATATGATATAAATATTGTTGGTGTATAATTTTCCTAGCTCAAGTTATACTATTTAATTGGCTGAAAATTTGTCGTTTTTGAAAAATGTTAGCGTTCTATGTTTACACGCTGAGAAGCCCCCCCCCGAGATTTTGACCTTAATTTTTCCAGCATACTCCAAGCTAATTCTTTTAGGAAGAGTTGACTGTCTCACTCTTTCCATTTATAAACTCTGCCTGAAACTGAAATTAACGTTGATTTAAATGTAAGTTAAGTAAAATCGAGAAATTTAAATCATGTAAATCAACCATTTTTTAGATTTTTCAATTTGGTGGTAAACCGAAAAAACGGCCTCACTCCACCCCCCCCCCCTCCCGCGGCAACCCTCAGTGATCGGATTCCACTCAATGCGCTGTTCAGTTCATTCCGTTGTGGATTATTTAATGGTTTCCCGTTAGCTTGCCAAAAACGTACGCATCTACTTGCTTTAAACAGAAACTCAATCTCAAAGAATAGTGATTTACTCGAGTTTAATCTCAACTTGATTGGTGCAAGCAAAACAGGAGTTTAACCTCAGGCTTAGCTTAAACACGAACTAAACACGACTGGTTCAAATCACATTTAAACGATCGAAAACTTAAATTGAAGCTCTTTTTCTTCACTGACGTAAACTTAAAGTAAAATTATCTACCACCGGGACTCAAGTCGACACTAAAGTCCGCTAATGAAATATCACTAAATCGTTCTACGCAATGTAATTATATAAAAATTGTAGGTCTGTTATTTTCTCAAGCTGAATATAGCTAAAGTTATACTATTTAATTGGCTGAAAATTTGTCGTTTTTGAAAAATGTCAGCGTTCTATATTTACACGCTGAGAAGCCCCCCCCCCCGAGATTTTGGCCTTAATGTTTTCAGCATACCGCAAACTTATTCTATTAGGAAGAGTTGACTGTCTCACTCTTCCCATTACAAACTCGTCCTGAAACATTTATTTTAATGTAAGTTAAATCAAATCGTGACATTTAATTGATGTAAATTAAACATTTTTTAGATTTTAGAATTTGTTGGCAAACCCTCCCCCCACTCCGCCCTCCTCGGGGAAGTCTGAGCGATCCGGTTTTAGTTAGCGCATCGTTCAGTTGATTCCATTCGGGATTATTTAATGGTTTTTTTGTTTATTACGTTTCGTGACAATCGCAATTGCAACTGTTCTGGGTTTTCCTTCCGCAACACTGCGATCTTTGTTTGTGTGAAAGAAAAAATAAAGAAAAGCCAAAAATTCAAATTTTTCGAGCGTTTTCCTGCCCGCATACAATTCGCGGTTAAATTGTTCAAATTTTAGGGCTAGCTAAACCCCGCTGGTCAACTCAATGTTATCAAATACTTCTGGGTTGATTTATCTTTTCCGCCGTTATTTTGATCGTAACTCAATTTAAAGTTTAACCTTCAACGACGTTTGAACCCGCATTGAGATGCTTGATAACTTCGACCCCAGTAGACTCTACTTTTCATCAATACTAAAGCTTGGCTTCCTGTGATGGTAAATTCCCTAGCCAACTAGCACCTGGCGAAATTACTAACGCTGCTAATTAAAATTAGAGTTTTCAACTTTTACAGCACCGCATATTCATCTGAGTTTTCCGCAACTGAACTAGTTGGAACAACAGTACTAGTACAGCTTTACCTACTTTCTTCACTTCGCTTCCTTTCTTGTTTTTTTTTCATTAAATTATAGACTTCATCTCTACAAAACAAACCGCTTTCAAATTCATAACAAGACAGATAACATATAAGCACATAGTCACGCGATTAAACAAAGTTAAATCATTACCTCTTCCAAATCTTTTACAGAATTATATTCTCATAAAGAAAAAACCTTCTCTATTTTAACTCCACAATCAATACTATCCATCTGCTGAGGTTTTTCGTAATTTCTACTGTGTACTTAGGTTCAGCTTCCTTTTGAATTATGATGACGGATGGAATCTGTTTTTATTAATATCCTGCGGTAGTTGATTACGTATCCAGATAAGGATAACTAACCGCCACTAAATAATACATAAAATGTTTTTTGCAAGATTCGTGCCACTGTTCAATATACCGGCTTGGATCATTTCCTTCAGAATGGGAATACACTTCAAAAGATCTAAGAAGGAAAAGATTGATTTGACCCCTTGTTTTTCACACAACTCATTAATTTCCCATTGCCTTCTCTGGATCTGTTCTGGAACCACTCCTGGAATTGATATTGTCACCTGGGCGATATCATTCAAACTACCTTCTGAATACTCCCAGGAAAATGTATAACTCGTTGGTTTCCACCTACTGGCAATTTCATCCACCAAATAGGACGACAAATTAACCGGTCGAGTCTGAACCAGATAAAGCTTCTCCATTGGATTCTCCAGAGTTTGAAGTCGTCTGCGATGTTCTTCCTTCCGAGCTTGCGTAGGCGTCGGTTCAAATGACTCAACTTCATAGTCCGACCGAAAGTCTTCTTCCCATCCTTGGGACTTCCTTTTCTGCCGCTTTCCTTGCGCCCTGTCTATCTTTTTGGCATTTCTTCTCTGATTAGCAATGGCCTGTCTTTGAGCAGGATTAGGAGCTACATCATATGTTCTGACTTTTGGAGCAGAGCTCTCATCATCACTCCAGCGGAGTGAACTCTTTTGGCCATGAAATTTCCAGAATTTAGAAGGAAAGCGCAAAATATAGAATTAATTTGTCCTAAATTACAAAGGGCACATATAATTTTTGTCATATGGGAGTTCCTTTGACAAAACACAATCATTGCAATTTCAATTTGGGGATGGGGGAAAACAGGAAGTAGTTTGTTTGGTAATTAGAGCTGAGGTGCAGGCAACTGACTGAGTAAAGTTTATGGTAGTAGACATAACTTGACATGGTTGATATTGATGTACTTTGGTCTCTTCGTTCCCGTTTCTGTAGGCAACTCCTTACGTTGCACCATATTACATTCTTTACAGACGACTTGAATATCTTCATTTTGCTGTTCCATTTCAGTATTACTGGTTTCTTGGTCGGTTTCAGTGGGTTTTAGTACACATTTACGTGCGACAATATCATCATCCGTAGCTACAACATCCTTATCTATAGACGTATCTACAACATCAGTACTAGTGGAAGCAGTTGGATCATCAACATCTATTTCCAACTCCTCCAAAGTTTCAGGGTTTATGTCAGGTAATAACGTCAAACGTTTTACATAAATTACCTTGCTAATGTCACCCTTTTTCATATCACGCAAACGAACATTTTGGTCCAAATGGACCTCAACACTTCTATAGGGTCCCTGTCGTACTTAGGTTCCAATTTAGACATAGTATCCATAGGTTGTGGCACTTGAGTAATGTTACGCGTAATAATTTGACCCACTTCAAAATTCTTCAAACGTACACGTCTATCATACCGCTGTTTCACAAGTTCCGCAATAATTTGAGTGTAAGATGCCAGTTTTCAGTCAAGGTTAGTATTAAAGAAGTTTTATAATTCATCAATGAAGTTACTGGCTTATCAATATTCTCAAACAATAAATCTTCTGGAACTGGACAATCCCGACGAAACAACAAAAATACGGAGTATCTTGTATGGTAGAATGCAATGAAGTTCTATATGCATGCATAGTAAAAGCTAACTTGACATCCCAATCACGTTGATTAACATCTACATATTTCTTAACTATTTCATGTATAGTACCGTTTGTTTACCCGCTCAACTAAACCATTTGACTGAGGGTGATAGGCAGTGGTATCTTTTTAGTTCCCATTAATTTAAAAAGTGCAGTTGTGACTTCTGCCACATAATTTGGACCTTGGCGTTACGACCTCAGTAGGAACTCCGTATCCTAAAACAAATTCATTCAAAATGATACGTATTAATGTTTCAGCCTTTTCGTTCCTTAAGGGCCATGCTTCTGCCCAACGGGTAAGTTAATCAATAATTACCAAAACACAAACATTATGCTTGTTGCTCGTAGGAAAAGACATAACGTCGGCATAAATTCTTTCAAAAGGCTTCTAAACTGGCGGGTAAATTTTCATCGGAGCTTGAGGGTTACGCGGGCCTATCGAAAACTTAGCACAAACTATGCAATTACGTACGTACATCTTCACATCAGTAAACAACGTAGGCCAATAGTATCTAGTCGCAACTTTGTAATGAGTTTGAGGAATACCATGATGACCACCAGTATCAATAGCAGAATGGTATTGTTCCACAATGTAATTACGAAATTTTCTAGGAACACGTGTTAAGCGTCCTGAGCCTTTTTCCTCTTGGCGTTAACATCAGTACGCCATCTATACAAGATACCGTTTTCATATTCAAAGTCGTCTTGACTACTTATTAAAGTCCAATTACATCATCTTTTGGCAATGTGCCTTTTTTCAAGATACGTAATGAAAGAACCAAAATCGGCGTCAACTTTAAGAGTTTGTGCCCATTCGTCGTCAGAGTATTAAACAATAACACTAGCTGGTGAGAACATATCAATGTTACATCAAATTCATCAGATACATACTGAAAAGCATATTTGGCAACAACAGATTTACATTCACCTTCATCGCTCCGGTCGTTAGATTCAACGACGGAAGTTTGAGGGTTACGAGACAAACAATCTGCAACAGGATTATCCACGCCTTTTCGATGTTCAGCTCGAAAGTTAAATTTAGAAAGTACAATAGCCCATTTTGCGAATCTAGTATAGCCTTGATTTCTGGCGTTTGCAAAAATATATATTAGGGCTTCATTACCAGTATACAAAGTAAATTGTCGATGGCGTTAGGTAATGATGAAAATGGTTACAAGACCAAACAACAGCAAGACCCTCTAAGTCCACAATTTTATAGCGTTTTTCTGCACCAACTAAAGATCGACTAGCATAAGCAATAGGTTTAGGCTTTTTCTCTCCCGGTTGATCTTGTTCCAAACCTGCACCGAGACCCACGACACTAGCATTAGCTGTTAAAATAAAAGGACCATCCCAATTTGGGTATACAAGAACTGGTGCATTTACTAAAGCCTGCTTTAGAGTTTCAAAAGCTTTTTTACATTTATTATTCCAGTGAAAACCTTCATCCTTTTTCAGCAAAACATTCATTGGTTCCGCGACTAAGGTTACATATAAATCTCCGATAATAACCTGCCATACCTAAAAAACCACGTAGCTGTATAATGGTAGTAGGTACTGAAAACTTTTGAACCGCAGTCACTTTACGCGAATCTGTTCCAATGCCCTTTTCGGGGATAAAATGTCCCAAATATTCGACCTTTTTAAGGAAAAACACACACTTTTTCACTTTCAAACGTAAACCATGATCTGACGACTGCTATTTTCGGCGCTATTTTCGTATTTCCAATTTATGATTTCGTACGTACAAATGGTAAGTCCTACTCATCAACAGTCAGGTCAATTTTTGGTTGACTGTCCTCACAAGTTATAGATACCCATGCCTCAGAATGCACTGGAATAGCAGTTCCGACTCGTAAACAAATATTCGAAACAGCTGGCTGTGCTTTTGTAATAGTTTGCAAAATGCTACTAATTTGCGGTGCCCCCTGCAACGGAACTTCTATAAATAAGGGATGGTATACTGAATGGCGTCCCATGAGCATTGACCAATGGTAAAAGGATGGGACAAAAATAAGAAATAGGGACAAAAATCACTTATCAAATACTCATGAGCCCATCTATGGCCTTGAAAAGAAAGTTCGAATTTTACTGAACCAGAGAAATTTATAAGCGATCCGTTAGCTGCGGTAGCTTGTTCATAAGCCCCATCTCCAAAAGTTAAACTTTCTGGGCATTTTTGCTTTAGATGTTCCACAAAATTCTTAGAAACCACGGAAATATTAGCGCCCGTACCAATAAGAGCCAAAGTGTTTACGCCTCCCACTCAAGCTACTATCAGTGGCGAGTGAACCGGTGGAATTTTCGCCTGAGCACCGAAACAATACTGATCCTAATGCACAAAAACCGATAAATTGTTCCGATTATTTGTCACGAAGTCACGTTTAGGTGCCTTTTCTGGCTGATGAACAGAATTAACACGATTTACTTCAAAATTGTCACTTTCTGATTTTGACGTTTCAGTCTGACTTTGGTCTGACTGCGAACTTTCAGAAGAATCATACTTAAGAAGAAACCTTCCAGGGAAATCTGGGTCTGGAATCTTAAGAGAACGTCGTTTCTGAGCAGATTTCACTTTTTGATTTGAATGAATTCGACCTGATGATGAGCTAGGTTCGTCCTTTCGTTGGTTATTGTCATTAGTTTCCCTCTCCACATTCAAAAATGAGTTTTCGCTGCATTTTCCTCGGGATCAGGTGAATCATCTAATGTTCTGAGTCGATTTAATCGTGTAACTAATTGGTCTTGAGACATATTCAACGTTGTTTCCGTTCCATTTGCAGAATTTGCAATTTCGTCTTGACTTTTTGTATTTTGAGGCATCTGACACTTTTGCAGCATTAGTTGTACTGATTTCATCTGTATTG